>JAJSRW010001535.1:42500-54655 GCA_022414725.1 Microglena sp. YARC
CACCACCGTCATCATGGGGGTAGTGTCGGCCAGGGTACTCCCACTGACCAAATTGGCCAGCACTTTAGCGCACTTGAAAAAAGAAAACTGCGCTTTGTTGTGCAAACAGCGCAAAATTGCTTGCTGCGCCCACAGGGGGGTGCAAAAACTGTGCGAAACGCGCAGTGGGGCTCAAAAAGGCAGCGCGCAAAAGCGCACGCTTGGAAGTACCCTGCACGGGAGCTATGTTTGCTGTCGGTATTACTCTTGATACACATGCATTACTGGCCTAGTATAGTAAATGAATGGAAATCATACAGAAACAAATATATATGTAAATAAATACAAATTCAGAATTCGTGATTTCGTATAGTCTGTCTTGTAAATGTCTTTTCTACAAGCCAGACCCATAGTGATCGGCTGTATAAAATAAAATAAATATTAATTTGTTTTTATTTTGTTTTTTATGTTTTGCAGTTTGTATTTCTCCGAGCCAGACCCATAATGAGCGGATCTGTAAAAAAAAAAGTAAATCATTTTTGGTTATGTTTGTTACTGTTTTGCAGGTGTCGTTTCTCCATCCACAATGACTGGATATCTAAAATAAAACAAATGTTCATAATGTTTGTTTTTGTTTTTTCTGTTTTGCAGGTGTCTTTTCTCCAAACCAGACCGCGATTACCGAATCTATAAAATACAATAAATGTAAATCATGTTTGTTTATTTTTGTTACTGTTTTGCAGGTGTCGTTTCTCCATCCACAATGACTGGATATCTAAAATAAAACAAATGTTCATAATGTTTGTTTTTGTTTTTTCTGTTTTGCAGGTGTCTTTTCTCCAAACCAGACCGCGATTACCGAATCTATAAAATACAATAAATGTAAATCATGTTTGTTTATTTTTGTTACTGTTTTGCAGGTGTCGTTTCTCCAAGCCCCGCAATGACCGGATATATAAAATAAAACAAATGTGCATAATGTTTGGTTTTGGTTTTTCTGTTTTGCAGGTGTCCTTTTCTCCAAACCAGACCGCAATTACCAGATCTATAAAATACAATAAATTTAAATCATGTTTGTTCATGTTTGTTACTGTTTTGCAGGTGTCTTTCCGACAATCCAGACCCACAATGACCGGATCTTTAAGGCCTAGAAAATGAATGAAAAAAATACATAATGAAATCATAAAAGTAAATAAATGTGATTACCTAATTTCTTATTCCGTTTTGTTTTGTTTTGTTTTGTTTTGTTTTGTTTTGTTTTGTTTTGTTTTGTTTTGCTTTGTTTTGTTTTGCAGTTTTTAGTATCCAACCCAGACCAGCAATGGCCGGAGATATTAAATAAAATAAATGTACCCTAAAGTTTGTTTTTGTTTTTTTCTGTTTTGCAGGTGTCCTTTTTCCCAAACCAGACCCACAATGACCCAATCGATAAAATAAAATAACTGTAGATCATTTTGTTCTGTTCTTTCAGGTGTCTTTTCATTTTGTTCTGTTCTTTCAGGTGTCTTTCATTTTGTTCTGTTCTTTCAGGTGTCTTTTCATTTTGTTCTGTTCTTTCAGGTGTCTTTTCATTTTGCTCTGTTCTTTCAGGTGTCTTTTCATTTTGTTCTGTTCTTTCAGGTGTCTTTTCATTTTGTTCTGTTCTTTCAGGTGTCTTTTCATTTTGCTCTGTTCTTTCAGGTGTCTTTTCATTTTGTTCTGTTCTTTCAGGTGTCTTTTCATTTTGTTCTGTTCTTTCAGGTGTCTTTTCATTTTGCTCTGTTCTTTCAGGTGTCTTTTCATTTTGTCCTGTTCTTTCAGGTGTCTTTTCATTTTGTTCTGTTCTTTCAGGTGTCTTTTCAATTTGTTCTGTTCTTTCAGGTGTCTTTTCATTTTGTCCTGTTCTTTCAGGTGTCTTTTATGCAAACCCAATGGCTGGTTATATAAAATGCAATAACTGTATAATATGACCGGTTATGTAAAATGACTGGTTATATAAAATGACCGGTTATATAAAATGACTGGTTATATAAAATGACCGGTTATATAAATGACTGGTTATATAAAATGACCGGTTATATAAAATGACCGGTTATATAAAATGACCGGTTATATAATATGACCGGTTACATAAAATGACCGGTTACATAAAATGACCGGTTGTATAAAATGACCAGTTATATAAAATGACCGGTTATGTAAAATACAATAAATGTATAATATATATATTTTTTGAAGGGAAGCAATCCAGAGACAAATATATATAAAACGTTACTTAATTTCTTATTCTGTTGTTTTCTGTTTTGCAGGTGTCTTTTCTCCAAGCCAGACCCACAATGACCGGATCTTTAAGGCCTAGAAAATGAATGGAAAACAAATACATAAACAAATATATGTAAATAAATACAAATTAATCATTTCTGAATCTGTTTGCTACTGTTTTGCAGGTGTCTTTTCACCAAGCCAGACCCACAATGACCGGACATATAAAATAAATTAAATGTAAATCATGTTGGTTATGTTTGTTACTGTGTTGCAGGTGTCTTTTATCCAAGCCAGACCCACAATGACCGGACATATAAAATAAATTAAATGTAAATCCTGTTGGTTATGTTTGTTACTGTGTTGCAGGTGTCTTTTATCCATGCCAGACCCACAATGACCGGACATATAAAATAAATTAAATGTAAATCATGTTGGTTATGTTTGTTACTGTGTTGCAGGTGTCTTTTATCCATGCCAGACCCACAATGACCGGACATATAAAATAAAGTAAATGTAAATCATGTTGGTTATGTTTGTTACTGTGTTGCAGGTGTCTTTTATCCATGCCAGACCCACAATGACCGGACATATAAAATAAATTAAATGTAAATCATGTTGGTTATGTTTGTTACTGTGTTGCAGGTGTCTTTTATCCATGCCAGACCCACAATGACCGGACATATAAAATAAATTAAATGTAAATCATGTTGGTTATGTTTGTTACTGTGTTGCAGGTGTCTTTTATCCATGCCAGACCCACAATGACCGGAAATCAATATAAATAAATTAATATGTAAATCATGTTGGTTATGTTTGTTACTGTGTTGCAGGTGTCTTTTATCCATGCCAGACCCACAATGACCGGACATATAAAATAAATTAAATGTAAATCATGTTGGTTATGTTTGTTACTGTGTTGCAGGTGTCTTTTATCCATGCCAGACCCACAATGACCGTGGTTACATATAAATACGAATAAAATAAATTAAATGTAAATCATGTTGGTTATGTTTGTTACTGTGTTGCAGGTGTCTTTTATCCATGCCAGACCCACAATGACCGGACATATAAAATAAATTAAATGTAAATCATGTTGGTTATGTTTGTTACTGTGTTGCAGGTGTCTTTTATCCATGCCAGACCCACAATGACCGGACATATAAAATAAATTAAATGTAAATCCTGTTGGTTATGTTTGTTACTGTGTTGCAGGTGTCTTTTATCCATGCCAGACCCACAATGACCGGATATATAAAATAAATTAAATGTAAATGCCCCATGTTGGTTATGTTTGTTACTGTGTTGCAAGGTGTCTTTTATCCATGCCAGACCCACAATGACCGGACATGTAAAATAAATTAAAATGTAAATCCTGTATGAGTTATGTTTGTTACTGTGTTGCAGTGTTCTTTTATCCATGCCAGACCCACAATGACCGGACATATAAAATAAATTAAATGTAAATCCTGTTGGTTATGTTTGTTACTGTGTTGCAGGTGTCTTTTATCCATGCCAGACCCACAATGACCGGACATATAAAATAAATTAAATGGTTATGTTATGTTTGTTACTGGTGTTGCAGGTGTCTTTTATCCATGCCTGTACCGGAGTATATTAAATTAAGATAATATATGTTTGTTACTGTGTTGCAGGTGTCTTTTATCCATGCCAGACCCACAATGACCGGACATATAAAATAAATTAAATGTAAATCATGTTGGTTATGTTTGTTTACTGTGGTTGCAGGTGTCTTTTATCCATGCCAGACCCACAACCGATATAAAAATAAATTATTTAAATAGGTGTTTACCGGACATATATAACATTAATGTAAATCCTGTTGGTTATGTTTGTTACTGTGTTGCAGGTGTCTTTTATCCATGCCAGACCCACAATGACCGGACATATAAAATAAATTAAATGTTTAAATTCTGTTGGTTATGTTTGTTACTGTGTTGCATCCATGCCCGACCCACATGACCGCGACATGTCTTGTTATGTTTGCAGGTCATGGCCACCCACAATGACCGCCAGACATACTAATAAAATAAATTAAATGTAAATCCTGTTGGTTATGTTTGTTACTGTGTTGCGTTCTTTAGGACCCACAATGTCATAAAATAAATTAAAGCCAGACCCACAATAAATCATGACCGGACATTATGCTCATGTTGGGTCTTTTATCCATGCCAGACCCACACAATGACCGGACATATAAAATAATAAGTTAAAATGTAAATCATGTTGGTTTATGTTTGTTACTACTGTGTGCAGGTGTCTTTTATCCATGCCAGACCCACAAATGACCCGACATGCCATCAAAATAAAGGTAAATGTAAATCTGTTGGTTATGTTTGTTACTGTGTTGCAGGGTGTCTTTTATCCATGCCAGACCCACAATGACCCATATAAAATAAATTAAAAATGTAAATCATGTTGGTTTATGTTTTATACCATGTTACTTTGTTTGCAGGTTCTTTTATCCCATGCCAGACCCACAATGACCGGACATATAAAAATAAATTAAAAATGTAAATCATGTTGGTTATGTTTGTTACTTATGTTGCAGGTGTCTTTTATCCATGCCAGACCCACAATGACCGACATATAAAATAAATTAAAAGTAAATCCTGTTTGGTTATGTTTGTACTGTTGCAGGTCTTTTAATCCCATGCCAGACCCACAATGACCGGACATATAAAATAAATTAAATGTAAATCATGTTTATGTTTGGTGTCAGGCTTTTATCCATGCCAGACCCACAATGACCGGACATATAAAAAAATTTAAATGTAAAATCCTGTGTTGCCAGGTGTTTGTTACTGTTTAGCAGGTGTCTTTTATCCATGCCAGACCACAATGACCGACCATATAAAATAAATTAAATGTAAATCCTGTTGGTTATGTTTGTTAACTGTGTTGCAAAGGTCTTTACATATCATGCAGACCCACAAACGGAGATATAAAAATAAATTAAATGTAAATCCTGTTGGTTATAAGGTGTCTTTTATCAAACAATGTTTGCATGTTTTTTATGGTGCCAATGTTGTTACTGCAGGTGTCTTTTATCCCATTGCCAGACCCACAATGACCGACATATAAAAATAAATTAAATGTAAATCATGTTGTTATGTTTGTTACTGTTCTGCAGTGTCTTTTATCCATGCCCCAGACCCACAATGACCGGACAATATAAAAAAATAAATTATAAATCATGTTGTTAGTTTGTTACTGTGTTGCAGGTGTCTTTATCCAGCCAGACCCACAATGACCGGACATATAATAATAAATATGTAATCTGTTGGTTATGTTTGTTACTGTGTTGCAGGTGTCTTTTATCCTGCCAGACCCACAATGACCGACATATAAAACAAATTAAATGTAAATCATGTTGGTTATGTTTGTTACTGTTTGCAGGTGTCTTTTATCCATTGCCAGACCCACAATGACCGGACATATAAACGAATTAAATGTAAATCATTGTTATTGTTTGTGTTGCATGTTGTGACGGAACATACTGTGTTGCAGGTGTCTTTTATCCATGCAGACCCACAATGACCGACATATAAAAATAAAGTAAATGTAATCCTGTTGTTATGTTTCGTTACTGTGTTGAGGTGTCTTTATCCATGCCAGACCCACATGACCACATATAAAATAAATTTGTAAATCATGTTGGTTATGTTTTTGTTACTGTGTTGCCAGGTGTCTTTATCCATGCCAGACCCACATGACCGAATATATATGTAAACTTCTAGTTTTTACTGTGTTGCAGGTGTCCAGACCCACTATCCCGGATGCCAGACCCAACAATGACGGAGGTGTCATATAAAAATAATTAAATGTAAATCATGTTGGTACAATCATGTTTTAGTTACCTGTGTGTGTCTCTTTATCCATGCCAGACCCACAAATGACACCGGACATATACAAAATAAATTAAATGTAGAATCATGTTGGTTATGTTTGTACTTGTTGCAGTGTCTTTTATCCATGCCAGACCCACAATGACCGGACATATAAGGCAATAAATTAAAAATGTAAAATCATGTTGGTTATGTTTGTTACTGTGTTGCAGGTGTCTTTTATCCATGCCAGACCCACAATGACCGGACATATAAAATAAATTAAATGTAAATCCTGTTGGTTATGTTTGTTACTGTGTTGCAGGTGTCTTTTATCCATGCCAGACCCACAATGACCGGACATATAAAATGAAATTTAAATGTAAAATCATGTTTGGTTATGTTTGTTACTGTGTTGCAGGTGTCTTTTATCCATGCCAGACCCACAATGACCGGACATATAAAATAAATTAAATGTAAATCATGTTGGTTATGTTTGTTACTGTGTTGCAGGTGTCTTTTATCCATGCCAGACCCACAATGACCGGACATATAAAATAAATTAAATGTAAATCCTGTTGGTTATGTTTGTTACTGTGTTGCAGGTGTCTTTTATCCATGCCAGACCCCACAAATGGACCGGACATATAAAATAAATTAAAATGTAAATCACTGTTGTTATGTTTGTTTACTGTGTTGCAGGGGCTTGTCTTTTATCCATGCCAGACCCCACAATTGGTTGCACATATTAAAATAAATTAAATGTAAATCATGTTGGTTATGTTTGTTACACAGGTGTCTTTTAATATGTTGCCATCCGGACCGGACATGTATTCCCCTGTTGGTTATGTTTGTTATGTGTTTTGCAGGTTGGTCTTTTATCCATGCCGACCACAATGACCGGACATATAAAATAAATTAAATGTAAATCAATGTGGTTATGTTTGTTACTGTGTTGCAGGTGTCTTTTATCCCATGCCAGACCACAATGACCCGGACATATAAACACGAATAAATGTAAATCCCTGTTGTTATGTTTGTTACTCGTGTTGCAGGTGTCTTTATCCATGCCAGACCCACAATGACGGACATATAAAAAAATAAATGTAAATTCAATGTTGGTTTATGTTTGTTACTGTTGGACAGGTTCTTCTTCCATCATGTTGGTCCCTGTTTGTTTCAGCATTACCGGAATATAAAAATAAAGTAACGTACACTTGTTATCCATGCAGTTCCACATATAAAATAAATTTGTAAATCCTGTTGGTCATGTTTGTTACTGTGTTGCAGGTGTCTTTTATCCATGCCACCCACAATGACCGCGACATATAAAATAATTTAAATGTAATCCTGTGGTTAATTTGTTCTACTGTGTTGCAGGTGTCTCTTTATCCATGCCAGACCACAATGAGCGACATTATAAACAATAAATTAATAAATTCTGTTGGTATGTTTGTACTGGTCTGCAGGTGTCTTTTATCCATGCCAGACCCACAATTACCCGGACATATAAAATAAATAATAAATCATCTTGTGTATTGGGGTTAGGTTATGTTTGTTACTTGTTTGCAAGTGACTCGAATCATGTTGGTGCTTATGTTTGTGTTACTGTGTTGCCTCGGTGTCTTTTATCCATGCCAGACCCACAATACCGGACTATTAAAACAAATTAAATGTAAATCATGTTGGGTTATGTTTTTTACTGTGTTGCAGGTGTCTTTTAATCATGCCAGACCCACAATGACCGGGCATATAAAATAATAAATGGTAAATCATGCTTGGTTATGTTGTTACTGTGTTGCAGGTGTCTTTATCCTATGCCAGGACCCACAATGACCCGGACTCATATAAAACGAATTAAATGTAAATCATGTTGGTTATCTGTTTGTTACTGTGTGCAGGTGTCTTTTATCCATGCCAGACCCACAATGACCGGACATATAAAAATAAATGTAAATGTATCAAATCCTGTTTGGTTTTTTCTGTTACTGTGTTTGCAGGTGTCTTTTATCCATGCCAGACCCACAATGACCGGACATATAAAAAAATAATGTAAATCCTGTTGGTTATGTTTGGTTACGTGTGTTGCATGTGTCTTATATCCCATCCAGACCCCCACAGAAGCAAATGTCTACAATCTTACACTGGCTACCGTATGTACGTTAATGTAAATCTGTCACATAGGTTATGTTTGTGTACTGTGTCAAGGTGTCTATTTATCATTACGCCACCTATAAAATACATGTTCATATAACCTTTTATCCATGCCCAGACCCACAATGACCCCACATATTAATAATAAAATTCGTAAATGTTGGTTATGTCTTAGCTGTGGTGTCGCCAGACCAACATATTGTTGCCAACCCACATACCCGGACAACGTTTACTGTCGTCTCAAAATAATTTTTGTAATCTGTTGTTTCATGTTTTGTATTACTTTTGCAGGTGGACCACAATGACCGACATATTTTTAAGAATATCAGCCAACCCACAAGGACCGACATAGTTGGTTATGTTTGTTACTGTGTTGCAGTGTTTTTATCCATGCGAGACCACACAAAATACTGACCGGACACTTATAAAATAAGTACAACAAAATAAAGTGTACAACTCATGTTGGGTTATGTTTGTTAAACTGTGTTTGCAGGTGTCTTTTTATCCATGCCAGACCACACTAATGACCGACATACCGGAATATAAAGTACTAACACGCACTTGTAATTGCTTAAAATTCATGTTGGGTTATGTTTGTTACTGGGGGTGTTGCAGGTGTCTTTTATCCATGCCAGACCACAATGACCGACATATAAAAATAAATTAAATGCTAAATCCTGGTTGTTATGTTTGTACTGTGTCTGCAGGTGTCTTTTCCATGCCAGACCCACAATGATCCGGACATATAAAATAAAGTAAATGTACTTATCATGTTGGTTCTGTTTGTTACTGTGTTCAAGTGCCAGGTCTTGTCTTTTTATCCATGCCAAGACCCACAATGACCGACATATAAATAAATAAAGTAAATTTTCCTGTTGTTATGTTTGTTACTGTTTGCAGGTGTCTTTTATCCATGCCAGACCACAAATGAGACCCCGGACATATAAAAATAAATTAAATGTAAATCCCTGTTGGTTATGTTTGTTCTGTGTTGCAGGTGTCTTTATCCATGCCAGACCCACAATGACCGAATATATACAATAAAGTAAATGTAAATCCTGTTGGTTATGTTTGTTACTGTATGCAGGTGTCTTTATCCATGCCGACCACAATGACCGGAATCATAGCTATAAATTATAGGGACATATAAAATAAAATCCTAAATGTATCCTGTATGTTGTTACTCTGTGTTGCAGGTGTCTTTTGTCCAGCCAGACCCATCAATGACCGGACACTATAAAATAAAATATAAAGTCAATCACTGATGTTACGTCGACTGTGTTGCATGTTCTTTTGATCATGCCAGGACCCCACAATACCGGACATAAAATAAATTCTTCAAATCCTGTTAATTTATGTTGCCTGTGTGACTGCCTTTATCCCAGCCAACCCACAATGACCGAATTATAAAATAAATTAAATGTAAATCATGTAATGGTTATGGTGTTAACTGTGATTTGCAAGATGTCTATTATCCATGCAATTCCCACAATATCCGGACATATAAAATAAATTAAATGTACAATCCTGTTTATTTTTACGTGTTGCAGGTGTGTTTATCATTGCCAACCCACAGATGACCGGACATCATAAAATAAATAAATGTAAATCCTGTTGTTAGTTTTTACTTGTGTTGCAAAGTTGTACTTTTTATATCCACAGACCCACAACTACCCACCCCGCCCTAGGACATATATAAATAAATGTAAATTAAATCCTGTGCGTTATGTTGTATCTGTGTTCACGGTTGTCTCTTTATCCATGCCAGACCCACAATGACCGGACATTATAAATAAAATTGAAAACTGTAAATCCTGTTGCTAGTTTCTTAACTGTAGTTGCAGGTGTTCTGTCCATGCCAGACCCACAATAGAGCCGGACATTTAAATATAAAGTAAATGTAAATCTGTGGTTATGTTTGTTACTGTGTTGCAGGTGTGACTTTTACCCATTCCCAGACCCACAATGACCCATATAACAATAAATTAATGTACATCCTGTGGTTATGTTTGTATACTGGTTGCAGGTTGTCTTTATCCATGCCCACGACCCACAAATGACCGACCAATATAATAATAAATTTAAATGTAAATCCTGTTGGTTTGTTGTTATCTGTTATGCACGTGTTATTATCCATGCCAGACCCACAATGACCGACATATAAATAATTTAAATTGTAATCCTGCTTGGTTATGTTTTGTTTAAACCTTCTCTTGTGGTTTGGGGGGGGCCGTTAGTCTCTTTATCCATGCCAGACCCACAAATGACCGACACTATAAATAACATTAATGTAAATCGTTGTTATGTTTTTACTTGTTGAGTTCTTTATCCATGCCAGACCCACCCAATCGGACATGATAAATTAAATTAAATCGTAATCCTTTATGTGTTTAACTTTGTGCAGGTGTCTGTTATCCATGCCTACCATAATGACCGACATATAAAATAAATAATGTAATCCTGTTGGTTATGTTTTTACTGTGTTTGCAAAGGTGTCTCTATCCATCCAGCCCACAATGACCGGACATTATAAAATAAACTAATGTAATCACTGATGTCTTACTGTTTGTATCTGTGTTGCAGGTTGTCTTTATCCAGCCAGACCCACAATGACCTGACATATAAATAATAAATTAAATATAAATCAGCTTGTTAGTTGTTACTGTGATTGCAGGTGCTTGTAACCATGCCAGACCGACCGATATATAAAAATAAATTAAATATATTCTGTTTGTTATGTAGTACGTAGTTGGCAGGTGTCTTTTTCCATGCAGACCGCACAATGAGCCGGGATACTATTGAAATAATACATATTAAATGTTAATATCTGTTCTTATTTTACTGTGTTCAGTGGCTCCTTTACTCCACTCCAACCCACATTTAATGCCGAGATATTAAGAATAACATATAATATAGTAAAATCCTGCTCATGGTTATATGGTTGTATACTGTGTGCAGGTAGTCTTCTTATCCATGCCAGACCACATGACCCGACATATAAGAAGTAAATTAATCTGTAAAATCTCATGGCTTGGTTTATTAGTTCTGTACTGTGTGATGCAGGTGGCTTGTCTCCATGCAGACCCCAATGATGCCGACATAAAAATAAATAAATTAATCATGCTGGTCCAATGCTTATTCTAACTGCTATACCGAAGGATACAAGGGTAGTCTACACCCTATCGACACTCCGTTCTTCTTGTGCTCTTCTTGCTCCAAAACCACAGACCCGCAATGGTTGACTCTATATAAATGCATTAAATGTACGCTACAGAGTTACAAGTTCATAATTTTACTGTTTTGCAGGTCGTTTTCCCTCACCAGACCCACAAATGACATGATCATCGGATACCTAGCAGGGATACTGTTGGTTCTAGTTGCGTCGTTGAGTATTGTCTGGTATAGAGTAATCAATGTGTATCGCTGGATATTTTGTTGGTGGTTGTATTAAATTGGTTTGTTCATTAAGTGGCTGATTGTTGATATGGCTGGTGATTGTGGCTTAAGTTGTATGGTTGTTGTTGGTTGTTTGACGATTTGTTGCTAGGTGGATTGGTTGGTAGATATTTTGGTTAAGTTGAATTTGTTTTTGATAATTAGTTTTGATTTTGCTCAGTTTTTGGTTGGGACGATGTTGAGTTTGCTAATTTGGATTGTTGGAGTATTGGGAATTGTAGTTGTTGACCGGGGTTCTTAGTAGTTTTTTCTGGCTGGTTGGTATAGTTGGTCTCGGAAAGTAAACTGTTGTTGTAGGTTGCAGTATAGTGGGTGGATTAAATTGTTCGCTTAGTTGATTTGTTGACAATTGGTAGACATTGGTGCTAGGTTGTGGATTGTTGGTTGGCTAAAGATGGTTTGTATGATATACAATTCGTTCTGTTGGTTGATATTCTTGTCTGTAGGTTGCTCAGTTTGGTCTAGGTTGTTGGGTTG
>JAJSRW010001420.1:0-49809 GCA_022414725.1 Microglena sp. YARC
AGAGAGAGATAATCACCACCACCTGACTACCATCACTTTCAGTAATGCACCCCCACCCCCCCCCACCCCCCACCCCACCACCCCACCACTTTACCGCCATCACCACCACCGTGACTCACATTCACTCAGTAATGCCCACCACACCACCACACCACCACCATCACCACCACCGTGACTACCCAATCACTTCAGTAAAGCCCCCCCCCCCCCCCCACCACCACCACCACCACCACCACCACCACACACCACCACCACCATCGCCAATCCACCAGCACCTGTGACACCATCAACTTCATAATGCCCCCCCCAACCACCACCACCCCCACCACCACACCAAACACCACACCCAAACACCAAACACCAACAACCACCGCCATCACCACCACGTGCGACTACCATCACTTCAGTAATTGCCCTCCCCCATCACCACCACACCACCCACCATCGCCATCGCCATCACCACCACCGTGACTACCATCACTTCAGAATGCAACCCCCCCCCACCCCCACCCCCACCCACCCCACCACTTACGCCATCACCAACCACCGTCGACTCACATCACTTCAGTAATGCCACCACCACCCTCACCACCACCCCAATCACCACCACCGGTGACTACCATCACTTCAGTAAAGCCCCCACCACCACCCACACACCACCACAACCACCACCACCACCCACCACACCACGCCATCACCACCACCGTGGACTACCATCACTTTCAGGTAATCCCCCCACAACCACCCAACACCACCGCCATCACCACTCCACCGTGACTTTACCATCACTTCAGTAATGCCCAAACCACCACCACCCACCACCACCGCCATCACCACCACGTGACTACATTCACTTCAGTAATCCCCCCCAACCACCACCACCACCACCACGGACCACCGCCAACACCATCCATCACCGCCAAACCACCACCACCACCGCGACTTTACCATCACATTCAGTAATGCCCCCCCCCCCACCACCAACCACCCAACGCCATCACCACCACCGCGAGACTACCATCACTTCAGTAATGCCCCCCCCCCCCCCCCCCCACCACCACCACCCACCGCGACTAACCATCCACTTCAGCAATGCCCAACACCACCAACCACCACCACCACCCACCCGACTACCATCACATTCAGCAATGCCCCCCACCAACCACCACCACCACCACACCACCACCCACCACCGCGGACTACACATCACTTCCAAGTAATTGCCCACCACCCCACCACCACCACCACCACCACCACCGCCGACTACCATCACTTTCAAGCAATGCCCCCCCACCACCACCACCACACACCACCACCACGCCATCCACCACCACCCATGGACTACCATCACTTCAGCAATGGCCCCCCACCACCACCACCACCACCGCCATCACCACCACCACCACCCACCAACCGCGACTACCATCACTTCCAGTAATGCCCCCCCCCCCCCACCACCACACCACACCACGGACTTACATCTCACTTCAGCAATGCCCCCCACCACCACACCACCACCACCACCACCGGCGACTACCATCACTTTCAGTAATGCCCACACAACCACCACACCACCACCACCGCGACTACCATCACTTCAGTAAATGCCCACCACCAACCACCCCACACCACCACCACCACCACCACAACCACCGCGACTACCATCACTTCAAGTTAATTCCCCCCCCCCACCACCACCACACCACCACCACCGCCATCACTGCTGTTCATAAACCTCCGCCGGAGATCGATTATGGGGTCTGGGGAGCCATCACCAACACCACACCATTGTGGCCACCATCACATTAGTAATGTTCCCCTCCCCACCCACCCACCAACACCTACCTAACACCACCACCACCATCATTACCTCCATACTATGTCACCATAACCACCACCATTACCACCATACTATGTCACCTACCTCGCACCACCACCACCACCACCATAGTGACTACCATCACATTAGTAATTGTTTCCCCCCTCCCACCCCAAACCAACCAACCACACCTACCTAACACCACCCACCACCACCATTAACCACCCATACTAATGTCACCATAACCACCACCCAATTACACCACCATTACCACCATACTATGTCACCATAACCACCACCATTACCTCCATACTATGTCACCATAACCACCACCATTACCACCATACTATGTCATCTTCTTTCTCGCACCACCACCACCACCACCATAGTGACTACCATCACATTAGTAATGTTTCCCCCCTTCCCCACCCCCACCCAACAACCAACAACCTAACCTAACACCATCCACCCACCACCATTACCACCATACTATGTCACCATAACCACACCATTTACCTCCATACCTATGTCACCATATTCCACCACCATTACCACCCATACTATTGTCATCTTCTTCCTCCGCACCCACCACAACGTCAAACTTTAATAAATGCCCCCCTCCCCCCCTCACCACACACACAAACACACACCACACACACACCACCACCCACCCCAACACCCCAACCAACAATGCCACCGTCACCACCCACTGCCATCACTGCCAGTCATGTTACCTCCCCTAGAGGTCAACCATGGGGGCAGGGCCCATCCTATGTCACCTTCTTCCTCGCAGCTCCACCACCCACCGCGTAACAACCCATCGACTTCCAGTAAAAGTCTCCCCCCCCCGCATCCCCCCCCCCCCAAGCCCTCCTGCCAACATTGCACCACACAAGTGCACACACCACATCCATAACGCACCGCAGCACCCAGCACGAAGTACGATCAAACTAACCCACCACTAACACCTACCCACACCACGACCACCACAACACGAAAAACTAGCCACCACTACGAGTGGCGTACTACCATCACTTTAGCAGTAATCCCCCCCCCACCACCACCACACCCACACACACACACAACAACAACTAACACCACCATCACCACCACCACCATCACAGCAGTCATTTCATGTACCCTCCCCCTAGAGGTCAACATGGGGGGGCCCCGTCCTGCGTTCATCTTCTTCCTTCACCACCACCAACGTCACTTTAGTAAAGTGCCCCCTCCCCCCCCTCACCCCCTCATGCACCCCTATGACACCCCCCACCCCACAACCCACCCCCACACCCACACCCCACACACACACGCCCCACACACACCACCACCCGACCAACACCCAAACTAACATCACCATCACTGCAGTCATTACCCTCCCCTAGAGGTTGAACATGGGCCCCGTCCTACGTCGATCTTCTTCCTTACGCACCACCAACGTCACCTTTATTAAGTGCCCCTCCCCCCCACCACCCCACACCCCGGAAAAAACACCCACCCCACACCCACCCCACACCCACACCCCTGCCCCACACCCCACACCCCCACCCCCACCCCACAAACACACGCACACACCCACACCACCACCCAATCAACAGCCCAACTAACACCACCACCACCACCCACCACCACCACCATCACGTGCAGTCATGTACCCTCCACTAGAGGGTTGACAGAGCCAGGGGACCCCGTCCTACGTCTAATCTTTCTTCCTTTACAGCAGGCTTTAATCGATTGGGCGGCTTAGGCGTCTGAGCAAGTAGAGTAATGCTCGAATATAGTTTACAACTCAATTGATCTGAGAGGTTTTATACTAGGTTTTTAGTTAGCTTAATTGGTAGTTAGCGAGGTTAGTTACTTTAGTAAGTTAGTTGAGTTACTTAGTTTGGTTAGTCAGTCAGTCAGTTAGTTGTTAGTTAGTTTAGTTAGTTCAGTTAGTTAGTTAGTTAAGTTGGTTAGTCAGTGGCTTAGTCAGTTAGTGTTAGTTTAACTGTTAGTTAGTCAGTGTAGTTACGTTACGTTACATTTCAGTAGTTAAGTTAGCGAATAGTTAGTTAGTTATTAGTTACAGTCCAAGGGGTAGGTGGCTTTAGACCAAATAGGCAAAATGGGGGAATTACTCAAACCATGACAGAAGGGGCTTTAACAAAAACGTCAGCACTGAACACTTAACTGAACCCCAAACAAATCGTTTAACTTATAAAACGACGGGAGCCCTGAGTTACCGAACAGCATGCTACAGTGAAAAAAAAAAATCAATTCAGATGATCGAGAGTTTACATATATCGAGTGTGAACACGGGTAGGGCTAGGGGGCAAGAAAGTTCAAATAGTATGGAGTATATATTTTTCTCGTTGTCTGTATATTCGTCTGTGAAGTGGAAAACAGGCCCCTTCGACGAGACGATCTCCTAAGACCGTGATTTTCGAATCCTGCACCCCCTTTCACTATGTAACTAATACTGTCTGGTGTCGCAGATCCTATGAACCATCAAGGTCTTCAAAAGTGGGGGCCCAGGGGTCTCGGGGGGGGGGTCCATCGGGGGTCAAAAATAACAACTTCCATCCAAGAACCCGTGCGGACTCACCGTCATCAACTTTTATTCCTGCCCCCCCTGCGAGTGTTCTGGCCACCCATTGCTTGAAATAGAAATCATCAAAAAACCTGAAACCACCCCTAACCGGAGCATTATACCCTAATTTAACCATATATATAATTACATCAACCCCCCTCTCCCCTGCAATGCCCTTCAAACGTTTCCTATCTATTCTTGGCTGCTGAATCACCTTCCTTGCCACCCCCACCACCACTGCCACCAACAACAAATCACAACAACACTCGCACACCTTCCACTCAATACCTTCCCCTCACACCCACCTTCCGCTCACCTTCAAAACCTCACACCCACCTTCGCTGCACTCATCCTTTCCACTCACAACCCAACCCTCTTAACGCCCCTCACACCCACTTCCACTCACCTTCCCCTCACTTCACCGCACCCTTCCACTCCATTCCACTCATCACCCAGCACTCACTGTCCGCGCTCTTCACACCCCTTTCCCTCACACCCAGCCTTTCCACTCACCTTCCCCTCACACCCACCTTCCACTCACCTTCCCCTACACCCACCGTTCCACCCACCTTCCCCTCACACACCCACCTCCACTCATCCTTCACCTCACACGCCAAGCCTTCCCACTCACCTTCACGCTCAGCACCGCACCTTCCACTAACCTTCACCTATCTGCCCTTATCATAATTACTGCAGGCTTATATTCATTCCACTTCTGCTGGAAACGAATTCACACTACACATGCCACGATGGCACTGCCACACAAGCCACTTTACAATCAAACTTATATAAGGCCGATGATAAATGGGAGTTTTCAGCAGCTCTTTACTGGCTGCACATCAGGGTTCGCGTCATGTAGGTACTCACTCAGCCTGCCTCTATTCCATCCCACCTACCGCACTGGTACATCCATGCCCTCTTACCTGACAATGCCTTGACAGCCGAGTTAGCGATGCCGCACCACCACTAAATGCCAGGCAACATATGTAGCAGGGCACGAGTCAACGATGGCTGAGAGAAAGTGCAGCTTTTCAGCAGCTTCTCGATGCCGCCTGTTGACAGCTTTCGTGCATCTCATTGTGGCTAACTGGTTTGCACTCAGCCTTCTAGATTGGTTCCCACTCCATACCCACCTACCACTGAATCATCCATGCCACACATGCCAACACTGCGCCGCACCTCCACCCCTATGCCACACATACACAGAAACATCGATGAGTACGTGAAGAAGTTTTTTGCAACTGCAGCTCTACGTGCCGCCGCAACAGGCACTTTGAGTTACATCATGTAAACAAGGTTTGCACTCAGCCTGCCACTCCAAATTCCCCACCTAGTTCCACTGCAATCCATTCGCCACTTGACATCAACATACACAATGCCCACACTGTGCGCGCACAACACTCCCAACTCACTGCCCAATAGCCACATACCAATACACATGCCGCTATTCCTACCTATGGGTTGAGGAGTTTTCAGCAGCTCTTGCCGCCGCACAAGTTGTTCTGTTATTCATGTATATTAATCCCCTCCCCCCCCCCCCCCCTGTCCCCCCCTCCCTGTCCCCCCCCTCTCCCCCCCCCCCCCCACACACATGGGGGGATCACACACACACTCCCACGAGGAGGCGGGTAGCGCATCACTACCCACACCACTCCCACAAGCAACGCATCACACCACTAGCTTAAAGCGGAACACTCATTCCCCACCACGAGGGTGCATTCACTCTCAAATGTCTGTTCGACACACTAGCCTTAAGTCACGTCCCTGGCCCGCTGTTTACACCACATCCGTCAGCAAGCACGCATCACCACCACTAGACTTAATCCCCCCCCCCCGAACCGGACCCCCCCCGAGGAAAGACTGACCACACGACACACACACACCAAATCACGCACACACCCTCCCCTCCCCCCCCAACACACACACAGGCAGAACCACGCATCACACCACAGCTAGCTTAATGCCTCCCCCCCCCCCCCCCCCCGCCCACACACACACACCAATACACCACACACACACAACACACTCGTGCACTCCCCCCCACACACACATCTCACAAGCACGCATCACCACCACTAGCTTAATCCACTCCCCCCCCCCACCCCCCCCTGCCCCCCCCCCACCCTCGGCCCCCCGCCCGACCCACACCACTTTACTGCGAGTTGCCGCCCGCCCCCACCCCCGCCCCACACACACACACACCACACACCTCCATCCTCCCACACACACACACACACCCTCACAGACACCACACACACGATCTCACAAAGCACGCATCAACACCACTAGCTTAAATCCCCCCCGCCTCTCCACACACAACACACACACCACACAACACACACACACACACGACCACACACACACCACACCCACACCCTCCCCCCCCCCCCCCCCATCACACACACACACTCCCCTCCCCCCCCACACACACCCAGAACCACGCAAGTCACACCACTAGCTTAATGCCTCCCTCCCCCCCCACCCCCCCCTCGACGTCCTCCCCCCCCCACACACACAGCACACACACACATCACACACACACACACACACACACACACACACACATCTCACAAGCACGCATTATTCACCCCCCACCACTAGCTTAATCCACTCCCCCCCCACCACACAACCACCACCAACCCCACACACACACACACACACACACACACACACTCCCACACCCACACACACACACACACTCCCCCCACCCGGAGCACACACATTCACAAGCACGCATCAACACCACTAGCTTAATCCCCCCCCCTTCCACACACCACACACACACACACACACACATTCCACAAGCACGCATACGTCACCCCACTAGCTGTGCCGACTTCCCCACCCCCACCCCCCACACACACACCCAACCACCCCACATCCACAAGCATGCATCATCACCAGTATGCTGTGCCACCTCCCCCGCCCGACACACACACACTCACACCCCCCGACAAGCATTGTGCATTACCACCACTAGCTGCCATGCTGCATCGTTGCTGCCGCCACACCACCATGCCCGCCACCGCCCTTATCGTACTGCTGTGCGCGCCATTTCCTGCGCCTGCCCGCCCACCACTCCAGCCCATGCTACCACTCCATCCAACATCCAAACGCCAGGCTGAACCAAAGCAACGACCTTGAGCGCATTTCTCCGACACTCATCACCTTCACCCGGAGTAATGTACTCCCCTGCTAGCCGGTCCACAACATGTTCATATTCGAAGGCATGGTAACCACCTTCCAACCACCTTCCAACCTACCTACCCACCCCCCTGCAGGGTCCACAACATTTTCATCTTCCAAGGCAGGGCAACCACCTTCCAACCACCTCCCAACCTACCTACCCACCCCCCTGCAGGGTCCACAACATGTTCATCTTCCAAGGCATGGCAACCACCTTCCAACCACCTTCCAACCAACCTTACCCACCCCCCTGCAGGGGTCCACAACATTTTTCCATCTTCCATAGGAATGGCAACCAGCACACAAGTGGCGGCGGTATGTGTTGGACTAAAGGGCGAAGACAATTGGGCTTTGTGGGTAGTTATCGCTGCCTGCTTTGTAAGCCTTTTCGCAGTGTCCAGTGTAATGGCACGGATCAAGGTTGCGTGGAACAAAGCGCTAGGGATAGAAGAGTGAGGAACTGAGGAGTCTAAAAATGTATGGCTGTCCCCAGCGCAGGCAATCAAGCTGGCCCCCTAAACCCTTTGCCTCATCATAATTTGGGCGCGGGCAAAGGACCACAACTATCTATAAGATAGATTGATTGACAGATAGATAGATAGAATAATCAGATAGATAGATAGATAGATAGATAGATAATCCAGTGATAGATCGGTGTGTATAGATCTATCTGCGCAAAGCGGATAAATCTATCGACAACCCTTGCCCAACGCCCCCGCTGGTCCCAATATATCGATATAGGTGTATCAAGACAGTTCGCACCGTCTAATGTTCCTGAAACCTTGCAATTGGTTTCTGTATACATTGTTCTGAATACAGTCCAGGGGTAGGCCAAATAGTCTAAAGGGACTTTCCCAACCGTGTAGGAAGGGCTTAAAGAGAAAAAGCACTGATGAACTGAACCCCAAACATGCACTTGAAGGCATGCAAGGTGGGCTCAAAGAACCCCCAACATGCACTTGAAGGCATGCAAGGTAGGCTCAAAGAGCCCCAAACATGCACTTGAAGGCATGCAAGGTGGGCTCAAAGAACGAAGCCGAGTCGCATGGTGGAGGCGATCTAGAAAAGTGTTCGCTGGCATGATGATAGATGATAATGATGATGATGATGAATGATGTATTGCATGATGATGATGATGATTGATGATATGATGATATGATTGATTGATGATGATGATGATGATGATCGGTGATGATGATGATGGTGATGATGATGATGATGATGCATGATGATGATGATGATGATGATGTTTGTTTTTTAGCCAACTCTGGGCTGCACACCGTCTTCAAATTCCAAGTCATCCCATGCTATACCCAGAGGGCTCGGCAATATGATATCATATGATATTACAACATATGATTTTTGTATGATATCATATGATATCATACTCGCCTTTGGTCAACATCATATGATTTTCCGTTCCCTATATACCCATGGAAACCGGTGGAAACCGATCGATGATGCGCACTAGAATCTATGACATTAAACAAATTAGCAGGGTTTCACACCTTGTTCACACCCCCCGAACCATACACGCACACACCCACACACACGCACACACTCAATCTCACTCACCAGCTGATGATGGGTGTAGGGGGTGCTGGGTCTGGGTTGGTATGGAGGCTGTAGCACTAAACAAATTAGGCAGTTTAAAGACTTGTTTTAGGAAATGATGAATTGCTGGTGGTGATCAACTGATGATGGGAGTAGGCCGGTAGGGGGTGCTGGCCTTGGGTTGGTTTGGAGGCTATAACACTAAACAAATTAGGCAGTTTAAAGACTTGTTTTAGGAAATGATGAATTGCTGATGGTGATCAACTGATGATGGGGTAGGGGGGTGCTGGGGCCTGGCGTTGGTTTGGGAGACTATAACACTAAACAAATTAGGTAGTTTAAAAACTTGTATTAGGAAATGATGAATTGCTGATGGTGATCAACTGATGATGGGGGTTTAGGGGTGCTGGGCCTGGTTGGTTTGGAGACTATAACAAACTAAACAAAATTAGGGCAGTTTAAAGACCTTTTTTTAGAACATGATGAGCAATTGCTGATGGTCGATGGACTGGATGATTGGGGGTAGGGGCGTGCTGGTCTGGTGTTGGAGCTATATCGGGTTGACCGCTGTAGTGACAAGACCGCCCCACTGGTAGCATTCCAAATTGATTATTTAAACTAAAATAAATCAAGTTTTTAAGGCACAGGGGCACCTTGAATATGAATGCAGGACTGCATGTAAAATATCCCACATGTCTCTGCGGAGAGGCCTCCTTGATGTACCGATAAACCAGATTATGTGCTGTGGCTATTGTATACGTGTATTATGTTGGGAGCATCTGTATTAGCATAGATATATATACATAGCCAAATAAGGTTGATGTTTGCCGCACCCCGTTTATAATACGTAACAAGTACGTATTGATGTATTAGGACTCTAAAAATGGGCAGTAGGTCAGTACAGTAAGTAAGATGCTGCAGTGTGTATGGCACAACAACTGCCATACAACTGCCATTCGAAGTGAATCCTCGGTGTCGCTGGTTTGTCTCGGGAGACACACCTCTTGTGTTTGAAAGTCTCCGTTCACATCTTAGGCAAAAATGGCGCTTCGCTTTCGGTCAATACTGCATGGCGCCACATGCTATGGCGCTTTCTGTATGGTTCACTTCGTTTTTGCACCCTTGGACACAGCTGGCGATTTGTAGGCAGGGCATGAATGACAGCTTGGATTTGGTTTCGGATTGGTGATTCAGCCGATGCTTTTTAATAATAGGCCGAAAACTGGTTGCTGCTGACGGCAGGGATGATTTTGCTAAGAACGGCAGCTGAGAAACGGCCGGCTAAATTTCCCCCACCCTGGGAGATGTACTTGGTGCCTGGGTATTATTTAGTGCTTGGCGCTTTCGGAGAGGTCTTGGGCTGGTTTGTCCTTCCAGAGAAAGGCGACGTGCCGATGTTGGCGTTGGCGTTAGCTGGTGAAGCTGCAGCAGGGTCCCAAGTCCACCACCAGAAGCCGATAGCAGTTGCTGCAGGGAGCGGGGACAGCGGTTTGTGGGTGGGTGGGTCCTTATTGCGAGGTGGGTGGGAGGGTGTGTCTCAGCCATGCTCTGAATTACCAAAGCGTTCCCAGTGTTCAGGTTCAGGGTTTACAGGGGTTTAAGGCTTTAAGGTTTAGGGTTTAGGGTTTAGTTACCAAAACCTTATCATCAGCATCGTTGTGAGCACCCTCTGTTGTATTGAGACTCATAGTGAGTCTACTATTACCGTAAGTAGCACGGGAGAAACTAGGTGAGGTTCTACAGTGGGCCTGTCGAACGGAGCCCACAGGCAGCACTAGCTGGCGGGGCCTCGTTGCTTGGTCTAGTAGTCATCCAGACCCGCCACGCGGCTCTCACGCGTTCCCTGTCACACGTCATGCCACCTGCATACCGGTATGCAGAAGCATAACATCTTCTTCGGCAGTAAACTTGAACTTGAACTTGGTTACGTGGCTCCAAAATGTAAGGCTTCTTAACGTCTTCGGCAGTAAACTTGAACTTTGTTACGGCACATGGCCACAGTCCGCAACGGACTTCAACGCTGCTCAACGTCTTCGGCACTAAACTTGAACTTGGCGAACTTCATGGCTCAAGCCTTTAAGGCTGCAACCGCCTTCGGCATTAAATTGAACTCTGACTTCGTTACATGGCTCCAAACTTGAAGTCTGCTCTTATTCTGACACTAAACTTGAACTCGAACTTAGTTACATATGGTACTTACATCGCTCAATAATTGAAGGCTGTTCACCATCTTCGGCAGTAAATTTGAACTTGGGTCCATGGATACCGACTTCAAGGATGCTCGCCGTCTTCGGTAGTAAAAATGAACTTTAACTTGAACACGGCTCCAGACATCGAATCTGCTTACCGTCTTCATCAGGATATTTGAATTTAGCTCTAGCCATTACGGTTGCTCACCTTCTTCGGCAGCAAACTTGATCTTGAACTTGGTTACATGGCTCCAAGCCTCTAACCTTAAAGCCTGCTCACCGTCTCTGGCACAAAATTTGAACTCGAACTCGGTTACATAGCTCCAGACTTGAAGTCTGCACGACGTCTTCGGCACTAAACTTGAATTTGGTTACTTGGCTACAGACTTCAAGGCTACTCGCCGCCTATCTTCGGCACAAAACTTGAACTCGAACTCGGTAGCATGGCTCCAGAGTCCAGACTTTATAGTAGCTCGCCGTCTTCGGCGCCAAATTTGAGCTTGGTTACCAGCGTCTTACCTGGAAGGCTGCTCACCGTCTACGGAACAAAACTTGTACTCGAACTCGGTAACATGGCTCCAGAGTCCAGACTTGCAGTCTGCTCACTGCCTTCGACACTGAATTTGAACTTTGTTACACGGCTTTAAACTTCATGGCTGCTCGCCGTCTTCGGCTCTAAACTCAAACTTGGTTACCGGTACTTGGCTACAGACTTGAAGACTGCTCACCGTTTTCGGCGCTGAATTTGAACTTGGTTATAAGCCTCTTACCTTGAAGGCTGCTTACCGCCTTCGGAACAAAACTTGAACTCGAACTCGGCAACATGGCTCCTGAGTCCAGACTTGGAGTCTGTTCACTGCCTTCGGCACTGAATTCGAACTTTGTTACACGCCTTTAAATTTTAAGTCTGCTCTCCGTCTTCGGCACTAAACTTGAACTTGGTTACTTGGCTACAGACTTGAAGGCTGCTCACCGTCGTCGGCAGTGAACTTGAACTTGGTTACATCGCACCGAATTTGAACTTGGTTACAAGCCTCTTACCTTAAAGGTTGCTCTCCGTCGTCAGCAGCAAACTTAAACTTGAATTTGGTAACACGGCTCCAGAGTCCAGACTTTATGGATGCTCACCGTCTTCGGCGCCGAATTTGAGCTTGGTTACAAGCCTCTTACCTTGAAGGCTGCTCACCGACTTCGGAACAAAACTTGAGCTCGAACTCGGTAACATGGCTCCAGTGTCCAGACTTGAAGTCTGCTCACTGCCTTCGACACTGAATTTAAACTTTGTTACACGGCTTTAAACTTCATGGCTGTTGGACGATTCGGGACTAAACTTGAACTTGAGCTTGGTTGCATGCCTCCAGACTTTAAGGTTGCTCACCGTCTTAGGCACTAAACTTGTATTGTTTAGGGTTACGAGTAGGCTACACCTTCCATCTGCAACTTATTCACCAACATAGACTGGTGCTCTCTTCTCTGCAAAAGCCTTCAAGCCTTCCAACCTGCAGCAACAACATTACATTACATGTTAAAGTCTGCTTGACACCGCGAGGGTGTATGAGACTCTGTGCTTTAAACAAAAAGAAAAAGCACCCATAAAGCAAAAAACCCCATTAAACCCATTAAAAACCCAACCACTGTTTTGGTGGCGGAGGTATACACCATACAATACACCATACAACCTACAACATGTTACAGTCCAGGGGTAGGCGAAACAGGCTAAAAGGGCTTGCCCGACCGTGACAGGAAGAGCTTAAAAAGAAGAAGCATTGATGAACTGAATGTTATTGTCCGGCTTTCATGCCTTCTCTAGAGTGACGTAGAGCACGGGGGTTCAAAACCCTGACGTGCTCACTGTAGTGCCGCTGCCAGCTAGGGCACGCGCACTGTCACAACAGTACCCTGATGTACTGTCGCATCTTCCTCATCAATCATCTCCATCTGATTGATGCTTATCTAATGTAAACAAGTTTATACCCTTCGTCTATTCCAATCTCATAAGAAATTGAAATTGAAATTGTTACATCCGAGTAATGTGCCACTCTCAGGACGTGAAATTAAGGACACCACTGCGTAAGCCGGAGCTAGCAGTAGTCACCATAAACAATCTCATAAGACAACACTGAACCCCAACCCCGAACCCCGAATCTATGCACCATTGCATCACCTCACCTGTCCTTTGACCTGAGCAGCTGGCTGTAGCACGCCTCCTCAACCTTGAGACCGCTTGCGAGGTCCACATCTCCTCCGTTTGAAATAGCAGCCTTGGCCATGTGGAGAGACATAGGCGCACCCTTCGCAATGTCCGTGGCAAGCGCAAGGGTCTGCGGGTTATATATATTCAGGGATGATTTGGGAGTTGGATTTATATGGATTTATAGGGATTCTTTGGGAGTAAGATTTATATTCAGGGATGATTTGGGAGTTGGATTTTCGAGAAATGTCGGATTTCGGACTTTGTATACCAATTTTTGCCTGAAATCTGAGAATTTGGCCTGAGAACATATACCAAGTCTGACCTCTGAATCCAATTCATCCCCTGAATTGCGATAATGATGACAATGACGACGATGGTAACATTATCCTTGTGCCTTATTGGACTCCAAATGTGCCCCCCCTTTAATCTCCAAATTTTGCAGTCGTGGATTGACATGACAAGTGGGACCCCCCCACCCCCCCACCACACACACACCACCACACACACGCACAAAAGCAAACAAAGCGCTAAGCATACCTTGTTATGCACCTCATCCTCTTTGGACTCCAAATGTCTGGGCCAAGCCGAGTCAGCTAGCACCAACATTACAGCACACCTTGTTATACACCTCATCCTCTTTGGACTCCAAATGTCTGTGCCAAGCCGAGTCAGCTAGCACCAACATTACAGCACACCTTGTTATACACCTCATCCTCTTTGGACTCCAATTGTCTGGGCCAAGCCGAGTCAGCTAGCACCAACATTACAGCACACCTTGTTATGCACCTCATCCTCTTTGGACTCCAAATGTCTGGGCCAAGCCGAGTCAGCTAGCACCAACATTACAGCACACCTTGTTATACACCTCATCCTCTTTGGACTCCAAATGTCTGGGACAGGCCGAGTCAGCTAGCACCATCATTACAGCACACCTTGTTATACACCTGATCCTCTTTGGACTCCAAATGTCTGGGCCAAGCCGAGTCAGCTAGCACCAACATTACAGCACACCTTGTTATACACCTCATCCTCTTTGGACTCCAAATGTCTGGGCCAAGCCGAGTCAGCTAGCACCAACATTACAGCACACCTTGTTATACACGTCGTCCTCTTTGGCCACATGCTCTGCCAGGCCAATCTGAAGAGCCTCAAAAGCCTCAATACGCCGACCTGTGAATATGAGCTCCTTGGCTCTTGCTGGCCCAATCAGGCGTGGCAGACGCTGCAGGCAGGGGACGTATGTTACATGGATTTAGGGTACGGCAATAATAATGTAACATGGATTTAGGGTACGGCGTATGTTACATGGATTTAGGGTACGGCAGGAGGTGTCAAGGCCTCCCAAAATTTCTTTCTCCCGATTGATTTTTTCTGATCACTGGGGCTGTTGCCCAAATCGCATGTATCATTGCGATATTATGAGACATTTTCAGGTCATTCTGAGCACCTCATTTAGGGGGGGGGGGGGGGGGGGGTCAGCCCTCCTCAGGTTTTTTTCTAACTTTTTACTTAGACCTCCAAATGGCATTCTGAGACCACCCTTGAGTAGGCCTTGGTAAGGGCAGTCCATTGGCACCACTTTGGACCTTATGCAGATAAGTATCTACCCCTTTGGGTGGGCATGAATGCAATAAGTATCTTACCCCTTTGGGGTGGGTGGGTGAATGGGGTTCAGCCTTCCTCAGTTGTTTTCTAACTTTTTACTCAGACTCTCCAAATGACATTCTGAGACCACCCATGAGTAGGCCTTGGCAAGAGGCAGTCCATTGGCACCACTTTGGACCTTATGCAATAAGTATCTACCCCTTGGGTGGGTGGGGTGGGTGGGTTGTTGGGTTGAATGGGGTTGAAAAACTGAATTTTGGACTATCAGACAATCCCTGTGTGGGGCATTCCGAGGATGCCATTATGTGCGCCATACTGGCAAACCCCACAATCCATATATAAGTTTAAAAAAAGGAGGTATTTCGATTTAAAGGGGGGGGGGGGGGGGGGTCAGCCCCTTTTTTTTATACTCCCGGGTACGGCATATAATATTGGTTGACATGGATTTAGGGTACAGCAATAATAATAATTAATGAGAACACCTGTGTCCCGCCAGGCGAAAAGCATTATCACGAACAATAACTCAGGTTGCAAGACAAGGCATATTCAACATACATAGCTGCGCCACCTGTGTCTTGGGACGACAATGGCCTGGCGATGACAATCTAATGTGATGCAGCATACATATACATAGCTGCGCCACCACACCTTGTCTTGGGTCGACAATGGCCTGGCGATGACAACCTAATGTAATGCAACATACATATACATAGCTGCGCCACCACACCTGTGTCTTGGGTCGACAATGGCCTGGCGATGACAACCTAATGTGATGCAACATACATATACATAGCTGCGCCACCACACCTGTGTCTTGGGTCGACAATGCCCACCATGGCCGATGACAAAACCTACTAATGTGATGCAACATACATATACATAGCTGCGCCACCACACCTGTGTCTTGGGTCGACAATGGCCTGGCGATGACAATCCAATGTAATGCAACATAAATACAAATATAGGCTGCTCCACCACACCTGTGTCCCGCCAGCACCCGGGATGATGCCAAGGCGCGTCTCTGGAAAGGCGAAGATCGCACCCTCACTAAGGACTCGAAAATCGCAGGCTAAGGCCATCTCAGCCCCCCCGCCTAGGGCTAGGCCCTCCACCAAGGCTATGGTGGGCATGGGCAAGGCCTGGAGGGCGGTGAAGGCCCGATTGAGAGACGCTACAAACTCGGAGGTTTCGCCGCTTTGAGGGTCATGCCAGCACGCTCCTTTAAATCAGCACCAGCACAGAAGACACCTGCGCGAGGCAAGCCATGGACATGAGCAGTGCTTGACAGCAATGGTGGGCATGGGCAAGGCCTGGAGGGTGGTGAAGGCACGATTGATGGCTGACCGGGGCCTATGAAGTATCTTCTGCGGCGGCTTTAAAATAGCCAGCTCAGGTCAGGGGGGGCCTTGTGGCTAGGTTGGCAGGGTGATGGTGGTGGTGGGGGATGGGGCAGTGTGTGTGGTTGAGGAGGGGGAGGGGCACCTGGGGGGAATGCACGTTTGAGGGGCGCCACAAGCATGGAGGTTTTGCCGAGATTCATGCCAGCACGCTCCTTTAAATCAGCTCCAGCACAGAAGACACCTGCACGAGGCAAGCCATGTACATGAGCAGTGCAAGACTGCGATGAAGGGCATGGGCAAGGCCTGAAGGGCGGTGACGGCACGATTGAGGGCAGCCACAAACTCTGCTGTTGGGCCGAGAGTCAGGCCAGCACCTTATTTTAAATCAGGACCAGCACAGAAGACACCTGCAACAGCATTAAAGGTGAATGCTTTCAAGACCCTCCAACCCACTCTCATCTGGCACTTGAACTTAGTTACAAAGCTTCAGCCAGCAATTTGGCTGCTCGCCGTCTTCGGCAGCACAAAACGAATACTTTCAATATTATGAAATGTGAATGCTTTCCAGACCCTCCAACCCCCTCTCACCTGTCACTTGAACTTGAACTTGGTTACAAAGCTTCAGCAAGCAATTTAGCTGCTCGCTGTCTTCGGCAGCACAAAACGAATACTTTCAATTTCATGAAATGTGAATGCTTTCAAAACCCTCTACCCCCCTCTCACCTGGCAGCAATACTGCGAACGATACACAGCGTGTGGACGAGCTCAGTCACAAGATGCTGACAACATAAAAAGTGAATGCTTTCAATACACTCCACCCCCCTCTCACCTGGCACACTACTGCGAACGATGACACAGCGTGTGGAACGCTCTAGTCTCAAGATGCTGACAACATAAGAAGAGAATACTTTCAAGACCCTCCACCCCCCTCTCCTATGGCACTTGAACTTGAATTTGGTAACAAAGCTGCAGCCAGAAATTTGGCTGCTTGCCGTCTTCGGCAGCACAAAACGATTACCATGAAAAATGTAAACGGAACAAATATTTTTGTTTTCTCACCGGGCACACTACTGCGAACGATGACACAGCGTGTGGTGCGCTCGAGGCGCAAGAGGTTGATAGACTCAATGAGCTCACTCAGCATCTGACGCCCAATGGCATTCCTAGCATCAGGACGTGACAGTGTGAGGAGTGACACACCAGCAGGCTCATCAAGCGGCTCAACCTGGGTAGAGGAATGCATGTATTTAAAATTTTAGAGGAATGTGTCCATTAATAATTTTTAAGGAACGAATGCATTTAAAATTTTAGAGGAATGTAAGCAATTTAAGTTTTTAGGAATGTATGCATTTAAACTTTTGAGGAATGTATGCAATTTAAATTGTAGAGGAATGTATGCAATTTATTTTGTAGAGGAATGTATGCAATTTAAATTGTAGAGGAATGTATGCAATTTATTTTGTAGAGGAATGTATGCAATTTAAATTGTAGAGGAATGTATGCATTTTATTGTTTAGAGGGATGTATGCAGGTATGTTCGGATGTATTTGCATTTTAAATTTTACAGTCCAGGGGTGGTAGCCAAATAGGCTGAAGAAACTTGCCCAATCTTACAAAATAGGAAAGGCAGTTTAAAAAACAAACACTAGTGAACCACCCACCACCCACCCACTACCCACCCACACCCACTACCCACCCACCACCCTGAAAAACAAGACACTGGTGAACTGATCTCCACACAATTGTAAACGACGGGGGGCTCGGAGTTTGTGCTGTGCAGATCATTTTAACATCTCGTTACAATGGGAATATAGACGTGGGTAAAGTATGGTGCTGTGTTGGTGGCCTTGGCAGTTTAGGTGAGAGGAGGAACACACCAGCAGGCTCATCAAGTGGCTGGACCTGAAGGCTGGAGGAGGAGGTTGCGTTCTGGCCTCAATCAATCAATCAATCAATCGATCAATCGATCAAAGTCGATCATCAATCATCAATCGATCAATCGATCTACCTGTCACCACGTTTTTCCCCATCGGTTTACACCAGTCTACCTATCAATCAATCTACAAACCAACCTTTGCGCTGCATTCTGTGTAGTGATGATGACGCCTGGTGGGGCGTGGTGTTAAGGGAGCCCGTCGTACGCGGGTGGGGAGCGGTCTCCTACCTCAACTGGACAAGCTACCATCGCGGTAGACGACGACCTGCAACGCCAAGAGCGACCGAAGGGGGAATCGAACCCCCGACTCTTCATTCTTTAGCGATCTGGTCTAATTCTGCGTATGTATCAGGGTACTTCGATGCGCGCGCTTTTTCGCGCTGGGGCGCTCCTTTTGAGCCCCGAACTGCGCAATTTCACACATTTTTTTGCAACCCCCTGTGAGCGCAGCGCGCAATTTTTGCGCTTTTTGCACTACAAAGCGCAGTTTTGTTTTTTTCAAGTGCGCTGAAGCGCTGGCCAATTTGGTCAATGGAAGTACCCTGGTATGTCTAGCTAAACTCTAGAAGCCCAGGTGCACAAGCACTACCCAGTGCTGTATAGGTTGTACCCACACAAGCTATATATAGCAGACATGCGTTGCATACTATACTTGTTATGCATATATTTGAAGTAAACGAGGTTCTTTCCCGCTTGAAGCTGCCCAGTGCTGTTCCTATTCTATCAATATAATCCATGTATATACCAGAAATAACTATTTCTTTAATGTAGTGATAAGGGATTTCTCAAAAGGAACAAAGCCTGCGACGCTACAAATTGGAGGAGAGTGATCGCGACGGAGCATCAGGTGTTAGGTCGGCAACAGAAGCGAGTTAGTTACAGACCGTTGAGCTGACGTGTCAGGCTTCAGCGCGGTTGGATCGGTCGCACGCAGACAATGATGACAAATGGGTAAACATGGGGGCTCCCGCCCCCCTGAAGAGGGGGCTCCGCCAAAAATATGATTCTCATTTACATGTATATATGCCATATATGCAAGCTCAATATATGAAATGCTATGTTATGTCTACACTGAGTATACAAAGTAGAATATGTGTGATATGATATATATACACTGATGATATCTCAGATTATATGTAGTACAAAATATATATTATATGATGTATGCATACATTGATTATATATCGCAATATATATATATATGATATGATATATCTACACTGATTATACATAGTAAAATATATATGATATGATATATGTATACACTGATTACATATCGCAATATATATGATATGATATATCTACACTGATTATACATAGTAAAATATATTTTGATATGAATATGTATTCACTTGATTATATCTCAGATTATATATAGTAAAAAATATATTATATGATATATGCATACACTGATTACACATCGCAATATATATATTATATGATATATCTACACTGATTATATATTGTTAAATAGGCTGACCTGCACATGGAGCTGCCCAGTGCTGTAAGTACAACGCTGAAACCATGAGGTACTGGCTGTCAGGGCAGGTGTGCGCCACAGCCCTCTGAGTGTGGGTAACGCCATCGTGATGAGGGCGCTGTGGTGCTAAACCTAGGGCTGGGATCTAAGGGGACGGAAGGCTTGAGAGGTCTTCTTTTTGAAGAAAAAGTATGCTAGGGGAAGGATCTGCAAGGCATGGGGTGGGTGGGGTGGGGTGGGGTGCATACTTTTTGGGGTGGGTGGGTGGGTGGGTGCATACATTTTGGGGTGGTGGGTGGGTGGGGGGGCATACTTCTTTGGGAGTGGGTGGGTGGGTGCCCGGGGCATACTTTTTGGGGTGGGTGGGTGGGTGGGAGGGTGCATACTTTTGGGTGGGTGGGTGGGGTGGGGGGTGCATACTTTTTGGGGGGTGGGGTGGGGGCATCTTTTTTGGGGTGGGTGGGTGGGGGTGCATACTTTTTGGGGTGGGTGGGCGGGTGCATACTTCTTGGGGTGGGTGAGTGGGGGGTGCATACTTTTTGGGGTGGGTGGGTGGGGGGTGCATACTTTTTTGGGGTGGTGTGGTGGGGTGGGGTGGGTTGGGTGGGGTGCATACTTTTTGGGGTGGGTGGTGGGGGGTGCATACTTTTTTGGGGTGGGTGGCGGGGGGTGCATACTTCTTGGGGTGGGGGTGGGTGGGTGGGGGTGCATACTTTTGGGGTGGGTGGGTGTGGTGGGGGGTGCATACTTTTTTGGGGTGGGTGGTGGGTGGGGGGTGCATACTTCTTGGGGTGTGGGTGGGTGGGTGGGGGCTGCATACTTTTTGGGTGGTGGGTGGGTGGGTGGCGTTGGGTGGGGGGTGCATACTTCTTGGGGTGGGTGGGGGGTGGGTGCATACCTTTGGGGTGGTGGGGGGGGATGCATACTTTTTGGGGTGGGTGGGTGGGGGTGGCATATTTTTTCTTTCCAGCTACATGCCGCAGCTTCTAGGCAGCTCCCTGTGCTCTCTTATCATCCAAAACCTTAAGCAACCTAGGCACCTGTGAATTCCGATATCATCAGCTTTCCAGCGCTCCTGAAATCTTTGGGTTCGACCCAGTGGTAGGCTCAGGGAGCTGCCTAGAAGCTGGTGCTGGTAGCCGAAAAGAAAAACAGTGGGGTGGTGTCAAAGTAACCCCTATGGAAGTTGTGGGTTGGACCATAGTTTTTCTTCTGTCAGCTTCCAGACACACTAGTTTGCATTAGCTTTGGCTGAATGGCCAGTCAGGGGAGCTGCCTAAAAGCAGCTGCTTTTAGCTTACAAGAAAAAACACTAGTTTGGACTTGGGCGGACACTGGCCTCGTCAATGAACGAGTAATAACAACAACAGGGTGGGGGTGGACTGCGTGAGGTGAGTTGTTTAGGGTGGACGTCAAGGGTTGTATGGGGGGAAGTAGGTGATGAGGGTTGGATGGTGCGTGGTGGTGATATGATTTTGATGCCATACCTGGCTTCAGACTATTTCCAGACAGATCGTATTAGGCTTGGCCAAGATCTAGGATGGATGCTTGCCGAATGACTGGGTTCAGACCGGAGCCCATTCTTGGCAGACTTCAGAGACTTCAAGTGAGAGTCTGAGTGGCATCGATGATGGCTAATGGGAGCTGGGTGGATGAATGCACGATGACGAAACAGCGACTCACCACTCCAAATACGATGACTAGGACACCTATAACGTATCGTGCAGCTGCTGGGCTCCTGACTTCAAGAAGAGACCTCATCTGGAAGAGGCACGCGCAATTGAGCTTAGTGGGCGAGGTTGTGTGAGGGGGAGGTTGTGATGGTCGCCTGCATTGCAGCACTAGAATGCGCAGACACTTTTTCGCAGCGAATTTCAATACTTACAGACATCTGTCAGCTACTGACATCAATACGTGCGTTCTTCGAGAAGCTGTGGGAGAAGAAGGGGTGCAAGAGTGGAGGTGTGGGGGAAATTTTAAGTCGAGATTGTGGTCGATCGGTCCCATGCACAGGTGACATGGGACCTGTGCTAGCTTTTCAAAATCGTACCGCACTCGTGCCGAACGCGATGTACAGTTCGTTTTCCTCTCCCGCTTTCCACTCTCTGGCTCTGAGACTGTCCGACAGATAGTTTAGCAAAACAGGCATGATTGCCTAGTTATATTATCCTTTTGCCCAACTAATTGTTTTCCGCAAAGAAATTCTCCTCGCAAGTCGAAGTATTCTAATACCTTTCGGAACGAATCGAAGCGTATCTATTCCATTTATTAGCAGGAAAGAAGCTGCCAGTGGTGCACACGGGTTAACATGTCCTGAGCGGGAGCAGGTCAATCGATACTGCGACCCGACTTCATTCCCAGACAGCCAGAAGTGTTCATTTCGAATCCTTTACATAAAGATGTCTAGACTAAGCACAGCACATCAGTAGCAGACGACTGAACGCACCCAGGATGGCCAGCGACAAGCTGAAGATGGAGAACATCGACCAGTCTTTGGAGCATTTGAGGCAGCTCTCAAATGTAGGGCACAGCTGTATTTGGAAGCCTGCAGAAGGCTGTTATTCAAACTCATTCCACTCTGTATCCACACTACTTGCACAATGCTTTCATGCACACCAACTTCCAGCTGGCACCACACTGCACCCACCCACAGTCTACGCAGCATCTGATGCCGTTGTCTAATGTAGGACGCATCTGTAATTTGCTTGCACAGCAGACGGGAAGATATTCATCCTCATTCCACTCTCTGTCCGCATTGGATGCACAGTGCGGTCATGCGCAGCAACATCCAGCAGATACCATGTGTGCTGCATGTGCACCATATGTGTGCTGCACGTGCACCATATGTGTGATGCACGTGTACCACATGTGTGATGCACGTGTACCATATGTGTGATGCACTTTTACCATGTGTGTGATGCACATGCTGAGGCAGCACTGCATCCAGAAACTAAGGTGCACCTGATTTAGCTCTCTCGTATTAGATAAGGCTGCATGTACAACACAGCAGATAGCAGCATATCTGTACTCCATCCACGCTGCAACCTAACTGTATCAACACTGTAACCCAGCTGCGTCACAGAACCTCACAAACTCTCCCTCACCTATACCGTCACCCTCACCCTCACCCTCACTCATACCTTCACCCTCACCCTCACCTCTACACCCCTACTCACCTACCCTCACCCCTAACCCTCACTCCTACCCTCACCCCTACCTGCTCACCCTCACCCCTCCCCTCCCCTACCTTCACAAACTGACTGAGTAGAGTTGCAGTGCAGATGGTCTTTGGTTACAGAGTGGATGCAGTCAGGTTACGTTGCACATTAAGTTTGATTACAGTGCACCACTGTTTTTTGGCGGAGCCCAGACGGGGGGGAAGCCCCCAGGATTACCCATTTGTATCCGTTTGTCCACCGAAAAATTAAAGCCTGAAACGTCAACCAACTGTCTCACAACTAGTTGGCTTCGGCCAGCTCCATCGTTGCCCCCTTTCGTTCCGTTGCCAACAAACTCCGCAGATTTTCCGCGTCGCTTGCGACGCTGCATAGGACTTGTTTACTTCACATTGGCTTTTTGAAGCCTGCCTAAGTCAACTATATACATATAGGGAACAGCAAATCATGTGATGTTGACCAAAGACGTGTATCATACAAAAATCATATGATTTAATATCATATGATAAGACGATGGCCCAGGCAAAGTTAAACCTAGTCAGAACCACCGGCAATCATATGATATCATATTGCGACCCTATATACATAGCATCAACACTACCTCAGCTGCGTCACACGGTAACCAAACTGATTGAGTAGAGCGGCAGTGCAGATGGTCTTTGGTTACAGAGTGGATGCAGTCGGTTATGCTGTGCATTTAGAAGTTGATAACAGTGCACCAGCCCTTTCAGTGATGTGCATTGGTCTACGTGGTAGACCAAATGCTTGAGACGAAGAGTCGGGGGTTCGATTCCCCCTACGGTCGCTCTTAGCGTTGCAGGTCGTTGTCAACCGCGATGGTAGCTTGTCCAGTTGAGGTAGAAGACCGCTCCCTACCCGCGTACGACGGGTTCCCTTAACACCACGCCTTAACCCTTAACAATACCAGGCGTTATCATTACCTTTAACAGCGCACCACTTTTTTTTTATCTTCTCAACTGCTTTTTGAAGCCTGCCAAAGTCAGCTATGTACATAGCATCCACGCTGCATACAAGCAATCGAAATGCTCTTAGTGCATAAGTGGACAACTCTAATTGCAATAAGATTCATGCTCATGATGAATGCGGCAACCCATGGTGCTGCTTTTTGCCAAAGTCAATATTGTACATAGCATCCACGCTGCACTCCAAGCAATTGCATTCTAAAGCATCTATGCAATTGGAATTACTCTTAGTGCACAAGATGCTCTTAGTGCATGAGGTACTAGTAGAGTGATGCTCATGATGCATGCGGCACTATAGTGCCTGCTTTTTTGAGGCCTGCCAAACTCAACTAACTACATAGCATCTACGCTGCATATAAGCAATTGCATCCAAGCATCGAAGCAATCTAAGCATCTACGCAATTGAAGTGCTCTTAATGCACAAGATGCTCTTAGTGCATGAGTTGTAAGTAGAGTCACTTTAGAGCCTCAATGATGCAATGTGGCACCATGGTGACTGCTGTTTTGAGGCCTGCCAAACTCAACTAAGTACATAGCATCCACGCTGCATCTAAGCAATGGCATCCAAGCATCGAAGCAATCTAAGCATCTACGCAATTGAAGTGCTCCTAATGCCAAGAGGCTTTAGTGACATGAGTTTGTAAGTAGAGTCACGCTCATGATGCATGAATGCATGCGGCACTATGGTGGCTGCTTTTGAAGCCTGCCAAAGTCAACTATGTGCATAGCATCCACGCTATCTGGGTTGGTGGTGGTAGGATGGGGTGGGTGATGGTAGGGTGGTAGGTGGCAAGGTGGGTGGTAGGGTGGGGTAGGTGGTCAGGTGGTGTGGATAGGGTGGCGTGGATGGTGGTCGTGGTGGTGGTACGGTGGGCGTAGGTGGTAAGTGTGGTAAGGTGGCGTGGTTTTGTGGTTGGTAGGTCGTGGGTGGTGGTAGGGTGGGGTGAGAGGTAGGTGGGGGATGGTGGGTTGTGGGTGGTGGTAGGGTGGAGTAGGTGGTAAGTGGTGGTAGGGTGGCGTGGTTGGTGGATGGTAGGTCGTGGGTGGTTGGTAGGTGGGTGAGAGTAGGTGGGGGATGTGGTTCTGTGGGTGGTGGTAGGGTGGGTAGGTGGTAAGTGGTGGTAGGGTGGCGTGGTTGTGGATGGTAGGTCTGGGTGGTGGTAGGTGGGTGAGAGGTAGGTGGGGGATGGTGGGTGTGGGTGGTGGTAGGGTGGAGTAGTGGTAGTGGTTGGTAGGTGGCGTGGTTGGTGGATGGTAGGCGTGGGTGGTGGTAGGGTGGGGTGAGAGGTAGGTGGGGGATGGTGGGTTGTGTGGTGGTAGGGTAGGAGTAAGGTGGTAAGTGTGGTAGGGTGGCGTGGTTGGTGGATGGTAGGTCGTTGTGGGTGGTGGTAGGGTGGAGTAGGTGGTAAGTGGTGGTAGGGTGGCGGGTGGTGTGGTGGATGGTAGGTTCGGTGGGTGGTGGTAGGGTGGGGTGGTGGGGGATGGTGGGCCTTGGGTGGTGGTAGGTGGTAGGTGGTGGTAGGGTGTGTGGTTGGTGCATGGTGGTCGTGGATGGTGGTAGGTGGGGTGGTTAGTGGGTGGGAGCGAGGGTCAAATGTACGGCATATATATACATATGAAGTGAATAAACGTATGGTTATGCGTTCACATAATATGTCGGCCTTTCTTGCGAACCCTAGACTACACTACACTTCATAATCAATTCAAATCAATTATGCTGTTGTGCTTGTAGGTATTGGAGGACAGGCTGCAGAAGCGTGGGGAGCAGCCAGTGCTACAGCACCCCGTCTTCATGCTCTCCCACCTCCCACCACCACTCACCCACCATTTACCACCTACCACCCCCACCACCACCTCCCACCAACCGACCAACCACCACCCACTGATATGCCTGTTGTGCTTTGTAGGGTCTTGGATGGCAGGCTGCAGAACAGCACAGCACCCGTCTTCATGCTCCCCCACCTCCCATCACCCACTGGATAGCTGTTGTGGCTTGTAGTCTTGGAGGGCAGGCTGCAGAACAGCACAGCACCCCATCTTCATGCTCCCCCACCTCCCACCACCCACCGTTCACCACCCACTGCTATTATGTTGTGCTTGTAGGTATTGCAGGACAGGCCGCAGAAGCGTGCAGAACAGCAAGTGCTACAGCACTTCGTTTTCATGCTCCCCCACCTCCCGCCTCCCACCAACCACCACCCACTGATATGCTGTTGTGCTTGTAGGTCCTGGAAGACAGGCTGCAGAACAGCACAGCACAGCACTCCGCCTTCATGCTCCCCCACCACCCACTTTTCACCACCCACTCCTATGCTGTTGTGCTTGTATGTTGTTACAGTCCAGGGGTAGGCCCAATAGGCTGAAATGACTTGCCAACCATGTAGGAATGGTTTAAAAAGAAAAAGCGGTGATGGACTGAACCCCAACCCTGTGCTTGTAGGTATTGGAGGACAGGCTGCAGAAGCGTGCAGAACAGCAAGTGCTACAGGCGTCCGCTTCATGGCTCCCCACCTCCCACCACCCACTTTTTTCACCACCCACTGCTGTGCTGCTGTGCTTGTAGGTCTTCAAGGACAGGCTGCAGAAGCGTGCAGAGCTTGCTTGATGCTCCCCCATCCCCCATCCCCCACCGTTCACCACTCCACACTGCTATGCTGCTGTGCTTGTAGGATTGGGAGGGACAGGCTGCAGAAGCGTGCAGAGCAGCTTAGAGCTACAGCGCCCTGCCTTCATGGCTCCCTCAACGCAAAGTCCCTTTGGATGCGAGATAGCCAAGAGCCTTCACGCCGACCTGGTTCAGTCAGTCATGCCCCCCCCTGGCTCTGCCATTGAACGCCAGCCTGGCTTTGTACCGCAACACCTTCTCATCGAGAAGGTCGGTCCAGGCCCAGCAACCCGGGATGGCACAGGGTGGCCTGCTCCCCTGGACAGCCGCCTGCTGCGCTCCACCTCCCCCAGCCGGGGCGGGGGGCGGGGGGGGGCCTCGCCTGAACGATCTACTTCCAGGGGCACCCTTGCTGGCAGGCCCGGCACCCATGAGGCAGCTGGCGCCAACAAGACCATGCACCACTCCATTGATAGTAGCATGAGTGCGATGTTCCAATCGCCAGAGGCACGCCTGCTCATCGCCACACCGCCAGAAGTCTCAAGGGGGCGTGGGGAGGGAGACCTCCAACTAGTAGAAGACGGCTCTGGCAATGGGGGCCCTCAGGCTCCTACCCACACATACAGCAAGGTAGGGAGAAGCTGGTCAGCACTTTACTGGTCAGCACTTCTTTTCCTAAACCACCTAAACCCCAGCAAACCTAAAACCGCCTACATCCTGACTCCACCTAAACCTTAACGCACCGAAACCTTAAGACGCACCTAACCCAAGTGCTGACAAGCTTCCACCGCACGGGCTCTTTATTCCCTAATCCTCAACACAGCAAATTGAAGCTCACTCCCTATTGGTGATAAACGTCCAGCCCCTCAAATGATGTATCTAGAAATCCGCCTTGATTGTCGTTTGAGGGGGGGCAAAGTTCCCCCAGCTGCTCCCCCCCCTGCACACAAAACCCAACAATATACCCAACCGAGCAATAACCTGACCTGCCCTCACTATGCTACCTTTACCCTAACACTCTCCTCACCTCTACAAATCACCCCTACGCCTCAACCTCACAAAACAAAGCAAGGGACAAAGTTCCTCCGCCAGCCTGCTCTCCCCCCTCCCCCTCACAAAACCCAACAGGATACCCAACGGAACCCTCACCCCTACACCTCACCCCTACCCTCACCCCTACCCTCACCCTACCCTCACCCCGTGCCCTCACCTCACCTACCTTCACCCACCCCACCCTCAACCTCACCAATACCTACCCCTACCCTCCACCTCCCAGCCTCTACAATCACCATACCGCTACTCTCACCCTCACCCTACCCTCCATCCCTACCCTCAACCCGTACCCTCATCCATATCTCACTACCTCTACCCTTACCTCATACCCCATCATTACTCGACAACCACATGCCCCTCACCCCTCACCCCTCTACCCTTACCCTCACCCTACCCTCACCCCTACTCCACCCTTACCCCTCACCCCTACCCTCACCCCTACTCCACCCCACCCCACTAAAGCAGTCAGCGTCCCTAGCGCCAGCCTCGCCTCATGATGGCTTTCAACTCACCCACTGGCACAGCCCTCATACCTCCCACACGATCCCCTCTCCTCGCCCCCCCCCCCCCCCCCCCCCCCCCACACAACACACACCACATCCACACACACACACACACACTGGCACATACCCTTACACGCTCCCACACTATCCCCTTTCCTTTCCCCTCCCCCCCTCCCCCCCTAGTCCCCGCACAAACACAACACCCATCCACCACTGGCACACCCTTACCACCCTCCCACACCATCCCCCTTTCCTTGCACTCGAGCACCACCACCACCACCTGCCCACGTCCTCTAGCAGGTTCACCCCATGCTGGCTTTCAAACCCGTGGTCAGAGTACGGTTGCACCTGGCACGCTCACACCTCCTACCAACCCACCCTCACCCTCACCCTATCGCCTCACGCTCTCCCTCACCCTCACCCTCACCCTGCACCTCACTAACCTCCACCCTCATCCCTCACCCCTCTCCTCACCCTCAACCCTCACCTCACCCTCACCTCTCGTCTCTCCCTCACCCGTCACCCTATTCCCTCAGGGGCTCTCACGTCTCTCCCTCACCTCACCCTCACAACCCCTTACCCCACCCTCACCATCACGCCTCAATCCATCACCCTCACCCTGTCCTCACCTCACCCTCTCCTTCACCTCCTCACCTATACCGTCTACGCAGATGTGAGTAAGTCAACCATGTTCCCAATAAATCACTCAGCAGCACCAACCACCACCTACAACCACTACTAACACAACTCCGCATGCCCAAATACCAAACACCAACCCACACATCAACCCCAAACACCAACCCATACCCCCCATCCCAAACACCAATCTACAACGTCACAACCCTCACCCTCACCCATACCACTAAAGCAGCAGCGTCTCTAGCGCCAGCCGCACCCAGCTGGCTTTCCAAACTCATCCCCACCGACCCACTGGCACACCCTCGACACCCTCCCCACACTGACCCCCTTACCTTGCACCCACCACGACCCCTGCCCACCGTCCCTAGCGCCAGCCGCACCCATGATGGCTTTCAAACCCGTGGTCAGAGTCTCGGTTGCTCCTGGCACGCTCAAGTTCAAGACCATGCTCATGGGCTTGGAGGATCCCAGATTTGATGAGATGAGTGAATTCCGCAGGGACATGGAGAACATGGATCAGGTAGGTCTACACCCATACCATGCACATGCATCCTGCACCTGCACGCATACCATGCACATGCACCTGTTGTACCTGGCACGCTGAAGTTCAAGACCATGCTAATGGGCTTGGAGGATCCCAGGTTTGATGAGATGAGTGCATTCTGCCGAGACATGGAGAACATGGATCAGGTAGGTCTACACCCATACCATGCACATCCACCCTGCACCTGCACGCATACCATGCACCTGCACCTGTTGCACCTGGCACGCTCAAGTTCAAGACCATGCTAATGGGCTTGGAGGATCCCAGGTTTGATGAGATGAGTGAACTCTGCCAAGACATGGAGAACATGGATCAGGTAGGTCTACGCCCATACCATGCACATCCACCCTGCACCTGCACGCATACCATGGACTTGCACCTTCACATGCACCCTGCACCTGGCACGCTCAAGTTCAAGATCATGCTAATAGGCTCGGAGGATCCCAGCTTTGATGAGATGAGTGAATTCCGCAGGGACATGGAAAGCATGGATCAGGTAGGTCTACACCCATACCATGGACCTGCACCATCACCTGCACCCTGCACCTGCACCTGGCACGCTCAAGTTCAAGGCAATGCTGATGGGCTTGGAGGATCCCAGGTTTGATGAGATGAGTGAATTCCATAGGGACATGGAGAACATGGATCATGTAGGTCTACCCTGCCCTCCCCACCTACCCTCCCCTGCCCTCCCCACCTCACTCCCTTTTGTCTTGCTCCAGGATATTGACCAATTCCTTGCAACATGCATGATGCAGCACAACCTCACAGATGCTGCCCTCCCCACCTCCCTCCCCTGCCTTCCCCACCTCACTCCCCCATCTTGTCTTGCGCCCAGGATATCGACGAACTCCTTGCAATGCATGCTGCGGCACAACCTGCCCGATGCTGCCCTCCCCACCTCCCCTACCATCAACCCTCCCTCCCTGTATCTCCCCCGCCCTACACACACACACGCCTCACCCCCTTTTTGTCTTGCTCTAGGATATTGACGAATTCTTTGCAACCTGCAAGCTTCAGCGCAACCTCCCAGATGCTGCCCTCCCCACCTCCCCCTACCATCAACCCTGCCCTCCCTGTATCTCCCGCCCCTCCCCCCCCCCTACACACACACATGCTCACCCCCTTTTGTCTTGCTCTAGGATATTGACGAATTCCTTGCAACCTGCAAGCTTCAGCGCAACCTCCCAGATGCTGCCCTCGCCACCTCCCCTACCATCAACCCTCCCTCCCTGTATCTCCCCCCCCTACACACACACACGCCTCACCCCCTTGTTGTCTGCTCTAGGATATTGACGAATTCCTTGCAACCTGCAAGCTGCAATGCAAACTCCCAGATGCTGCCTCCCCACCTCCCCTACCATCAACCCTCCCTCCCTGTATCTCCCCCCGCCCCCCCCCCCCCCTCCCCCCCCCTACAACACACACATGCCTCACCCCCTTTTGTCTTGCTCTAGGATATTGACGAATTCCTTGCAACCTGCAAGCTGCAACGCAACCTGCCCGATGCTGCCCTAGCCTTGCAGACGGCGTGGCGGGCAAGAGGTCCAAGACTTATGCTGAAAAAGTGAGTGCAGTTTTTGTTTTGTTTTGACTAATGCTGAAGAAGTGAGTTGAGTGTTTTGTTTTGTTGTTTTCGGCATGGCGGGCAAGGGGTCAACGAAAAATGCTGAAGGAGTGAGTATATTTTTGTTTTGTTGTTGACAGCATGGCGGGCAAAGGGTTTCAAGGCTAATGCTGAAGGAGTGAGTTCAGTTTTGTTTTCTTGTTAACGGCATGATGGGCAAGGGGGTCAACGAAAAATGCTAAAGGAGTGAGTATATTTTTGTTTTGTTGTTGACGGCATGGCGGGAAAGGGGTCCAAAACTAATGCTGAAGGAGTGAGTGAAGTTTTGTTTTCTTGTTAACGGCATGGTGGGCAAGGGGTCAACGAATAATGCTGGAGAAGTGAGTATATTTTTGTTTTGTGTTGACGGCATGGCGGTCAAAGGGTCCAAGACTTATACTGAAGGAGTGAGTGAATTGTTTTGGATTTGTTTTCACGGCGTGGCAGGGCAAGAGGTTCAAGACTAATACTGAAGGAGTGAGTGAATTGTTTTGGATTTCTTTTGACGGCTTGGTGGGCAAGAGGTCCAAGACTGATGCTGAAGAAGTGAGTAAAGTATTGTTTTGTTGTTGTTTATGGCATGGCGGGCAAAGGGTCCAAGACTAATGCTGAAGGAGTGAGTGAATTGTTTTGGATTTGTTTTGACAGCGTGGCAGGCAAGAGGTCCAAGACTTATGCTGAAAAAGTGAGTGCAGCTTTTGTTTTGGATTTCTTTTGACGGCATGGCAGGCAAGAATTCCAAGACTGATGCTGATAACATTAGTAAGTTTTGTTTTGTTTTTTTGTTTGCTGCGTGGCATAAGCAACGCACAAACTGCTATGCGCTCTACTCCACACTGATACCCACCAGGTGGTATCATTAATGTTTTTACCCTTCTCCCATCCTTACCACCCTCATACCTGTCTGACTGTCTGGCCGAGACGAAGCCTGACACAACAGCCAACGTCTCGTAAATAACTCGCTTCCGTTGTCACCTGACGCTCCGTTGCGAACACTCTCCGCCACTTTTTAGCGTCGCTTGCAACGTTGCATAGAACTTGTTTGACCCTTCTCCCATCCCTACCACCCTCGTGTCCCCTGCCCCCTCTCCGCAGCTTCATCATCCAAAAGCACTGCTCGAATCGCTACGCTCTCTACTCCACAATCATGCCCACCAGGCATTATCAGTACTTTGTTGACCCTTCTCCCATCCTTACCACCCCCCTGTCCCCTGCCCCTTCTCTGCAGCTTCATCATCCAAAAACACCGCTCAAACCGCTATGCACTCTACTCCACGATGATACCCTGGCTCGTCCTAGTGCGTGCAGTGAAGTATGCTCGTGTGCGCTTGATGCGCATGTGTTTCCAGGAGTGGCGGGAGCTTGGACTGCTTAAGATGCAGCTGTACAGCAAGGCCATCGTGAAGCTCCGGGCGTCCATGCTCGACGTTAGGGAGAGTCAGTCACCTCAGCATCTGCTGCTACTCTGCATGGCTGAGGGTGAGAAGCCATGGAAGGCAAAGCTAAGCCTGGGTCGTCTCGTCTCAAACATCATCATCAGACAGTACCCGGCCAGGATGCTCAAGGTGATATCACTTTCTGAATGCGCACAAGTACACGATGTGGTGTGTGGTGTGGCGTGGTGAATGCCCACAAGTACACGATGTGGTGTGTGGTGTGGCGTGGTGAATGCCCACAAGTACACAATGTGGTGTGTGGTGTGGCGTGGTGAATGCCCACAAGTACACAATGTGGTGTGTGGTGTGGCGTGGTGAATGCCCACAAGTACACAATGTGGTGTGTGGTGTGGCGTGGTGAATGCCCACAAGTACACAATGTGGTGTGTGGTGTGGCGTGGTGAATGCCCCAAAGTACACAATGTGGTGTGTGGTGTGGCGTGGTGAATGCCCACAAGTACACGATGTGGTGTGTGGTGTGGCGTGGTGAATGCCCACAAGTACACGATGTGGTGTGTGGTGTGGCGTGGTGAATGCCCCACAAGTACACGATGTGGTGTGTGGTGTGGCGTGGTGAATGCCCACAAGTACACGATGTGGTGTGTGGTGTGGCGTGGTGAATGCCCACAAGTACACGATGTGGTGTGTGGTGTGGCGTGGTGAATGCCCACAAGTACACGATGTGGTGTGTGGTGTGGCGTGGTGAATTCCCAACATTTTAACCTCTATTCCATCTTTCATTTCTTTCATGGATACCAGTCCATGTACTAATGGGTCACCTTTTCAACATCATCATCGTCTCCAACATAATCATCATCGTCTTCGTCTCCATCATCATCATCAGATAGTACCCTGCCATGATGATCTCACTCTCTGGATGAGGATGATGTACATCATCGTACATCATCATCAACTGAATGTACCCTGCCAGGATGCTCAAGGTGATCTCACTCTCTGGATGAGCACAAGTACACAATGTGTTGTTTGGTGTGCTGTGTGGTGTGTTGTGTTGTGTGTGCTGTGGCGTGGTTTGTGGTGTGCTGTGGCGTGGTGTGTGGTGTGCTGGGCGTGGTGTGCTGTGGCGTGGTGTGGTGTGTGGTGTGCTGGACGTGGTGGGGTGTGGTGTGGTGTGGTGCAAGCAACCTTTGTGTTGTGCAAGCAACCCTTGTGTGTGTTGTGGTGTTGTGGTGTTGTGCAAGCAATCCTTGTGTGTGTTGTGGTGTTGTGCAAGCAACCCTTGTGTGTGTTGTGGTGTTGTGGTGTTGTGCAAGCAACCCTTGTGTGTGTTGTGGTGTTGTGATGTTGTGCAAGCAACCCTTGTGTGTGTTGTGGGTGTTTGTGGTTGTTGTGCAAGCAACCCTTGTGTGTGTGCAAGCAACCCTTGCGCGGTTGTGCGTGTTGCAAGCAACCCTTGTGTGTGTTGTGGTGCTGTGGGTGTTTGTGCAAGCAACCGCTTGTCGTGTGTTGTGGTTAGCGTGTGCAACAACCCATGCAAGCAACCCTGTGCCAAGCTAACCCTTGTGTGTGTGCAAGCAACCCTTGTGTGTGTTGTGGTGTAATACGTGGTGTTGTGTGCAAAGCAACCCTTGTGTGTGTTGTGGTGTGTGTGGCAAGCAACCCTTGTGTGTGTTGTTGTTGGTGTTGTGCAGCAACCTTGTGTGTGTTGTGGTGTTTGAATGATCAAGCAACCCTTGTGTGTGTTTGTGGTGTTGGTGGTTGGTGCAAGCAACCCTTGTGTGTGTTGTGGGTGTTGTGGTGTGTGGTGTTGTGCAAGCAACCCTTGTGTGTGTTGTGGTGTTGTGGTGTTGTGCAAGCAACCCTTGTGTGTGTGTGGGTGGTGTTGTGCAAAGCAACCCTTGTGTGTGTTGTGGTGTTGTGGTGTTGTGCAAGCCACCTTGTGTGTGTTGTGGTGTATTGTGGTGTTGTGCAAGCAACCTTGTGTGTGTTTGTGCTGTGGTGTTGTGCAAGCAACCCTTGTGTGTGTTGTGGTGTTGTGCAAGCAACCCTTGTGTGTGTTGTGGTGTTGTGGTGTTGTGCAAGCAACCCTTGTGTGTGTTGTGGTGTTGTGGTGTTGTGCAAGCAACCCTTGTGTGTGTTGTGGTGTTGTGGTGTTGTGCAAGCAACCCTTGTGTGTGTTGTGGTGCTGTGGTGTTGTGCAAGCAACCCTTGTGTGTTGTTGTGGTGTTGTGTGTGTGCAAGCAACCCTTGTGTGTGTTGTGGTGTTGTGGTGTTGTGCAAGCAACCCTTGTGTGTGTTGTGCAAGTGCAACACCCTTGTGGTGTTGTGCAAGCAACCCTTGTGTGTGTTGTGGTGCTGTGGTGTTGTGCAAGCAACCCTTGTGTGTGTTGTGCAAGCAACCTTTGTGTTGTGCAAGCAACCCTTGTGTGTGTTGTGGTGCTGTGATGTTGTGCAAGCAACCCTTGTGTGTGTTGTGCAAGCAACCTTTGTGTTGTGCAAGCAACCCTTGTGTGTGTTGTGGTGCTGTGGTGTTGTGCAAGCAACCCTTGTGTGTGTTGTGCAAGCAACCTTTGTGTTGTGCAAGCAACCCTTGTGTGTGTTGTGGTGCTGTGGTGTTGTGCAAGCAACCCTTGTGTGTGTTGTGCAAGCAACCTTTGTGTTGTGCTAGCAACCTTTTGACTCTTTTCCTGCTTTTTGTTGTTCAATGGATACCAATCCATGTACAATTTGTATATCATACAGCATAACTTGCACTGCCCCTTTCTTTGCACCCACCTGCAGCTCTACTTCAACGTGTGGTGCAAGAGCGTGTACGGCGTGGACTCCAGCGCGCAGCAAAGCCACCCATACCCCCCACCCCCCACCCCGCCGACTGTCCCAACAACCCCTACCCACTGGCACAGCCTCACACCCTCACACCCTACACTACCCCTTTCCTTGCACCCACCTGCAGCTCTACTTCAATTTGTGGCGTAAGAGTGTGTATGGCATGATCTCCCAGCACAGCAAAGCTGCCCACACCACCACCACCACCCACAGTCCTCACCACCCCCACCTACTGGCACACCCTCACACCCTGCACTACCCCTTTCCTTGCACCCACCTACAGCTCTACTTCAATGTGTGGTGCAAGAGCGTGTACGGCGTGGACTCCCAGCCCAGCGAAGCGGCCCATACCACCACCCCACCCCCACCCACTGGCACCTTCTCACACCCCCCTACACTACCCCTTTCTATGCACCCACCTGCAGCTCTACTTCGATGTGTGGTGCAAGAGCGTGTACGGCATTGACTCCCAGCGCAGCCAAGCCGCCCATACCACCCCCACCCCCACCACTACCACCACCCACCGCCCACAGTCCCCACCCCCACCCCCACCCACTGGCACCTCCTCACACCCTTACACCCTACACCACTCCCTTCCTCGCACCCACCTGCAGCTCTACTTTAATGTCTGGCGCAAGAGCGTGTACGGCGTGGACTCCCAGCGCAGCAAAGCGGCCCAGACCATCGAGAACATGATCGACGGACGAGTGAAAAAGCAGCTCCTCGAGGTGTTTCGCTTTTGGTACCGTTATGCCGTGACGAAAGTCAGCGAGCGCCTTGAAATCGACATCCCACTCTTCAGACCTCGTATGCCTATTTGGGACTCTTGGCTGACAGAGCACATCCGCTCTCAGGAGCTCAAGTCCCGCATCCCTCTGCTTCACATGGTTAGTAAGCAGTGCACACGCTGGTAACGGTTAACGGGTGGGCAAGTCGCCGTATCATGTACCCTCCACCATCAGCCCACCACATCTCCCACCATCACCCACACCACCCACACACATACCCCCCCCCCCCCCCCCCCCCCCACACACACACACACACACACACACTCTCACACACACATACAGTTTGGGACTCCTGGCTGACAGAGCACATCCGCTCTCAGGAGCTGAATTCCCTCATCCCTCTGCTTCACATGGTTAGTAAGCAGTGCACACGCCGGTAACGGTTAACGGGTGGGCAAGTCCCCCTCTCATATACCTTCCACCATCAGCCCACCACACCACCCACCATCACACACACACACACACACACACAAACACACACATACACACACATTCAGCTTGGGAATCTTGGCTGACTGAGCACATCCGCTCTCAGGAGCTCAAGTCTCGCATCCCCCTACTGCACAGCGTAAGTAAGCAGTACACACGCCGGTAACGGTTAGCGGTTGGGCAAGTCCCTGTATCATATACCTCCCACCATCAGCCCCCACCCCACCCCACCCCACCCCCACCACACCAGACACACACACACACACACACAAACACACATATACATGCAGTTTGGGACTCTTGGCTGACTGAGCACATCCGCTCTCAGGAGCTCAAGTCTGGCATCCCTCTACTGCACAGCGTAAGTAAGCAGTACACACGCCGGTAACGGTTAGCGGTTGGGCAAGTCCCCGTATCATAAACCTCCCACCATCAGTCCCCACCCCACCCCTACCCCACCCCCACCACACCAGACACACACACACACACACACACACACATATACATACAGTTTGGGACTCTTGGCTGACTGAGCACATCCGCTCTCAGGAGCTCAAGTTTGGCATCCCTCTACTGCACAGCGTAAATAAGCAGTACACACGCCGGTAACGGTTAGCGGTTGGGCAAGTCCCCGTATCATATACCTCCCACCATCAGCCCCCCCCCCACCCCCCCCTACCCCACCCCACACACACACACACACACACACATACATACAGTTCGGGACTTTTAGCTGACTGAGCACATCGGCTCTCAGGAGCTCAAGTTTGGCATCCCCCTACTGCATATTGTATGCAAGCTGTGCACACGCCAGTTACGGTTAACGGTTGGGCAAGTCCACCTCTATCTACCTACGCTATATACTCTGGCACACACACCTATGCTGCCTCTCAACTGCACACACGGGCATCCCCCCCACCCCACCCCACCCCCACGCACACCTCCCCCCTACCCCTTCCTCACCCTTCCCCCCACCCACCCCACCTCACCCCACCCACCCCACACGCCCTCTCCCCCCAGGGCACCCATTTCCCCCCTACCCCACCTCCACCCCTCCCTTCCTTTCCTCCCTCCCTCTCCCCCAGGGCCCCCTACCCCCTACCACCCCTTCCCCACCCCCCTCCCTTCCCCCAGGGCCCCCCTACCACCCCCCTCCCCCTCCCCCCCCTCCCCTCCCCACCCCAACCCCTCTCCCCCCAGGGCACCCGCATGGGCTTCTGCTTCAGATTCTGGCGCACGTTCACAGTGAGAAACATCAAGATGCGTAGTGCTTGGATCAGTGTGGCAGCCACTCAGATCGAAAGACATCCTGCAATGGAGCATGGGGGGCATCAAGGCCAATTGGCAGTACAACAAGTACCGCCGCCGCATGGTTTCAACTGTCTTGAGGTACGTCTGTTTTATTCCATACCAGATTTGCGTTTGACACAAATGAATGTACACAAATGAATGTACACAAATGAATGTACACAAATGAATGTACACAAATGAATGTACACAAATGAATGTACACAAATGAAAGTACACAAATGAATGTACACAAATGAATGTACACAAATAAATATATATATATATATATATTTTTTTTTTTTTTTATTATATATATATATTTATATATTTTTTTATAATTTTTTATTTATTTTATTATATACATATATATATATATATATATAGATAGATAGATAGATAGATAGATATGTGTTCTCTCCCCCACCCACTCTCCAGTGCACCTCTGCGCCACTCATGACAAAGCAATTTGAGTGTTAAAAATCTTCTTGCGAGTGGCTTTTAATACTTGCAAGTCCATCTTCAGTCCCCCCCACCCCCCCACCCTACCAAAACCGACCAAACCCAAATCAAAACCCAAACCCTTTTTTTGATCTCCCACCCCTCAACTCTAGCCTCCAGTACTGAGAACGAGTATTCGCCCACAACATAGAAGTGCGCAACATATCCAAAAGAGTGGCCTTCAACACTCGCAAGTCCATCCTCGCCCTCTCCTCCCCCACAACCCACCCATTCACTCACCCACCGACCCACCACTAACACCAACACCAAAACCACCACCACCAACAACAACAACAAAACCGCCCATTAACCTCCCCCTCCCCCCCCTCCCCACCACCACTCCTCCCCCCAGTGCTTGGATGTGGATCACTGCACGCACATAGAAGTGCGCAACATATCCAAAAGAGTGGCCTTCAACACTTGCAAGTCCATTCTCGCACTCTCCTCCACCCTCCCCCACCCCACCCCATTTACTCACCCACCACCTCCACCACCACCTCCCCACCACTCCCCCCCCCAGTGCTTGGATGTGGATCACTGCCCGCAACATAGAAGTGCGCAACATCTCAAAAAGTGTGGCCTTCAACACTCGCGAGTCCATCTTTGCCCTCTCCTTCCACCGCCCACACCCACTCACGCCCACCCACCACCACCACACCACCAAAAAACAAAAACAACAAAAAAAAAATCACCCATGAACCCCCCCCCCACACACCACCACCAGCACCCCACCACCCCTCCCCCCGGTGCTTGGATGTGGATCACTGCCCGCAACATAGAGTTGCGCAACATCTCCAAAAATTGTGGCTTTCAGCACTCGCAAGTCCATCCTCGCACTCTCCTTCCCCCACCCCCAGCCACCCATTCACCCATCCACCCACCATCACCACACCACCACAAAACAACAACAAAAAATGCCCCCTCCCCCCCCCCCCCCTCCCCTCTTCCCACCAGTTCTTGAATGTGGATCACTGCCCCAACATAGAAGTGTGCAACATATCCAAAAGAGTGGCCTTCAACACTCTCAAGTCCATCCTCGCCCTCTCCTCCCCCCACACCCACCCATTCACTCACCCACCGACCCACCACCAACACCAACACCAACAACAACAACAACAACAACAAAACCGCCCATTAACCTCCCCTCCCCCCCCTCCCCACCACCACTCCTCCCCCCAGTGCTTGGATGTGGATCATTGCACGCAACGTAGAAGTGCGCAACATATCCAAAAGAGTGGCCTTCAACACTTGCAAGTCCATTCTTGCACTCTCCTCCACCCTCCCCCACCCCACCCCATTACTCACCCACCACCACCTCCACCACCACCCCCCACCACTCCCCCCCCCAGTGCTTGATGTGGATCACTGCCCGCAACATAGAAGTGCGCAACATCTCGAAAGTGTGGCCTTCAACACTCGCAAGTCCATCCTCGCACTCTCCTTCCACGCCCACACCCACTCACCCGCCCACCCACCACCACCACCACCCACCACCAAAAACAACAAAAACAATAAAAATAAAACCACCCATGACCCCCCCCCCCCCCCCACCACCACCACCAGCACCCCACCCCACCCCACCCCTCCCCCCAGTGCTTGGATGTGGATTACCGCCCGCAACATAGAGTTGCGCAACATCTCCAAATTGTGGCTTTCAGCACTCGCAAGTCCATCCTCGCACTCTCCTTCCCCCACCCCCAGCACCCCATTCACCCACCCACCACCATCACACCACCAACAACAACAACAACAAAAACATGCCCCTCCCCCCCCCCCCCCCCCCCCCCCTCTTCCCACCAGTTTCTTGAATGTGGATCACTGCCCGCAACATAGAAGTGTGCAACATATCCAAAAGAGTGGCCGTCAAAAACTCTCAAGTCCATCCTCGCCCTCTCCTCCCCCACACCCACCCATTCACTCACCCACCGACCCACCACCAACACCAACACCACAAACAACAACAACAACAACAAAACCGCCCATTAACCTCCCCCTCCCCCCCCCTCCCCACCACCACTCCTCCCCCCAGTGCTTGGATGTGGATCACTGCACGCAACGTAGAAGTGCGCAACAATATCCAAAAGAGTGGCCTTCAACACTTGCAAGTCCATTCTCGCACTCTCCTCCACCCTCCCCCACCCCACCCCATTTACTCACCCACCACCACCTCCACCACCACCTCCCCACCACCACTCCCCCCCCCAGTGCTTGGATGTGGATCACTGCCCGCAACATAGAAGTGCGCAACATCTCGAAAAGTGTGGCCTTCAACACCCGCAAGTCCATCCTCGCACTCTCCTTCCACCGCCGCCACACCCACTCACCCGCCCACCACCACCACCACCACCAAAAAACAACAAAACACAACAAAAGCAAACCACCCATGACCCCCCCCCCCCCACACCACCACCACCAGCACCCCACCCCCCCACCCCTCCCCCAGTGCTTGGATGTGGATCACTGCCCGCAACATAGAGTTGCGCAACATCTCCAAAATTGTGGCTTTCAGCACTCGCAAGTCCATCCTCGCACTCTCCTTCCCCCACCCCAGCCACCCATTCACCCACCCACCCACCATCACCAACAACAACAACAACAACAAAAAATGCCTCCCTTCCCCCCCCCCCCCCCCCCCCCCTCTTCCCACCAGTTCTTGAATGTGGATTCACTGCACGCAACATAGAAGTGCTCAACATCTCCAAAAGTGTGGCCGTCAAAACTCTCAAGTCCATCCTCGCACTCTCCTCCCCCCACACCCACCCATTCACTCACCCACCGACCCACCACCAACACCACCGCCAACACCACCAGCAAGAACCGCCCATGAACCTCCCCCCCCCCCCCCCCTCCCCCCTCCCCACCACCACTCCTCCCCCAGTGCTTGAATGTGGATCACTGCACGCAACATAGAAGTGCTCAACATCTCCAAAAGTGTGGCCGTCAAAACTCACAAGTCCATCCTCGCACTCTCCTCCCCCCACACCCACCCATTCACTCACCCACCGACCCACCACCACCACCAACACCAACACCACCAACAAGAACCGCCCATGAACCTCCCCCCCCCCCCCCCCCCCCTCCCCACCACCACTCTTCCCCCCAGTGCTTGGATGTGGATCACTGCACGCAACATAGAAGTGCGCAACATCTCCAAAAGTGTGGCCTTCAACACTCGCAAGTCTATCCTCGCCCTGTCCTTCCGCCGCCTGCGCATCTGGGCCAACATGAACGGCATGCTCAGCCTAGCCAGCAGCGTCCAAATTTGGCAGCGCCGCGCCCTGTGCATGATCCCCATGTATGCGATGGTGGGCGATACCATCCACATGTGGTTTGTCTTGGCTTGGTACCGCTGGCGCAACATGGCTGTGGGTGAGTCCCCGGGAGTTTTGGCGGACCCCCTCTCAAGGGGCGGGAGCCCCCCATGTTTACCCATTTGTCCGTCTGTCAGACCGGAAAAAAAAGAAAACTTGAAGCCCGACACGTCAGCCAACAGTCGCGTAACTAACTCGCTTCGGTCAGCTCCATCGTTGCCACCTTTCGTTCCGTTGTCATCACACTCCGCCAATTATTCGCGTCGCTTGCAGCACTGCATAGGACTTGTTTCAAATCCCTACGGATGCGCTTTAGTGTTTGCGGTCTCTGTCAACCGCCATGGTAGCTTTGCCCAGGTAAAGTAGCAGTGAAACTAGCAAGACATGGCTGTGGGTGAGTCCCGGGAACTTTGAAACCCTACGGATGTGCTTTAGTGTTGACGGTCTCTGTCAACCGCCATGGTAGCTTTGCCCAGGTGAAGTAGCAGCGAAACTAGCAAGACATGGCTGTGGGTGAGTCTAAGGATTTGTTTTGAAACCCTATGGATGCGCTTTAGTGTTGGCAGTCTCTGTCCGCCGCCAAGGTAGCTTTGCCCAGGTGAAGTAGCAGCGAAACTAGCAAGACATGGCTGTGGGTGAGTCCCGGGAACTTTTGAAACTCTACGGATGCGCTTTAGTGTTGACGGTCTCTGTCAACCGCCATGGTAGCTTTGCCCAGGCGAAGTAGCAGCGAAACTAGCAAGACATGGCTGTGGGTGAGTCCCGGGAACTTTTGAAACTCTACGGATGCGCTTTAGTGTTGACGGTCTCTGTCAACCGCCATGGTAGCTTTGCCCAGGTGAAGTAGCAGCGAAACTAGCAAGACATGGCTGTGGGTGAGTCCCGGGAACTTTTGAAACTCTACGGATGCGCTTTAGTGTTGACGGTCTCTGTCAACCGCCATGGTAGCTTTGCCCAGGTGAAGTAGCAGCGAAACTAGCAAGACATGGCTGTGGGTGAGTCCCGGGAACTTTTGAAACTCTACGGATGCGCTTTAGTGTTGACAGTCTCTGTCAACCGCCATGGTAGCTTTGCCCAGGTGAGAGTAAGCAGGTAGCAAGCAATGGCTGTGGGTTAAACTTTTAAAACACGTCGCGCTTTAAAGTGTTGACGGGTAGCAGCCTGTGGGTGAGTCCCAGGCGAACCTTTTGAAACGAAACTAGCAAGCCGCCATGGTGTTTGCCACGAAGTAGCATGGACTGTGGGTGAGTCCCGGGAACTTTTAAACTCTACGGATGCGCTTTAGTGTTGACGGTCTCTGTCAACCGCCATGGTAGCTTGGGAATTTTGAAAATCCCATTTAGTGTTGACAGTCACCGCGAAGTAGCAGCGAAACTAGCAAGACATGGCTGTGTGAGTCCCGGGAACTTTTGAAACCTACGGATGCTTTAGTGTTGACGGTCTCTGTTAACAACCGCACATGGTAAGCTTTGCCCAGGTGAAGTAGCAGCGAAACAAAGACATAGCAAGGACATGGCTGTGGTGAGTCCCGGGAACTTTTGAAACTCTTACGGATGCGCTTTAGTGTTGACGGGTCTCTGAGATCAACGCCATGGTAAGCTTTGCCCAGGTGAAGTAGCCAGCGAACTAGCAAGACATGGCTGTGGTGAGTCCGCGGGAAACTTTGAAAATCTAGAAAGCTTTTAGTGTTGGCGGGGTCTCTGTCAACCGCCATGGTAGCTTTGCAACCAGGTGAAGTAGGCGCGAAACTAGCAAGACATGCTGTGTGAGTCCCGGAACTTTTGAAACTCTACGGATGCGCTTTAGTGTTGACGCTCTGTCAACCGCCATGGTAGCTTTGCCCAGGTGAAGTAGCAGTCGAAACTAGCAAGACATGGCTGTGGGTGAGTCGAGGGAACTTTTTGAAACTCTACGGATGCGCTTTAGTGTTGACAGGTCTCTGTCAACCGCCATGGTAGCTTTTGCCCAGGTGAAAGTAGCAGCGAAACTAGCAAGACATGGCTGTGGGTGAGTCCCGGGAACTTTTTGAAACTCTACGGATGCGCTTTAAGTGTTGACAGGTCTCTGTCAACCGCATGGTAGCTTTGCCAGGTGAAGTAGCAGCGAAACTAGCAAGACATGGTGTGGGTGAGTCTTTTGTGGGTGAGGTCGGCGGCATTGGAACTTTGCCCAGGTGAGAGTAGCAGGAAACTAGAAAATGGCTGTGGGTGAGTCCCGGGAACTTCTACAACGGCATCGCTTATTTTGTGTTGAACGGATGCGCTTTAGTGTTGACGGTCTCTGGATCAACGGTTCGCCGCCATGGTAGCTTTGCCCAGGTGAAGTAGCAGCGAAACTAGCAAGACATGGCTGTGGTGAGTCCCGGAACTTTTGAAACTCTACGGATGCGCTTTAGTGTTGACGGTCTCTGTGCAACCGCCGATGGTAGCTTTGCCCAGGTGAAGTAGCAGCGAAATAGCAAAGACATGGCTGGGGTGGGTTCCGTGAGTCCCTTTTGGAACTTTGAAACTCTACGGATGCGCTTTAGTTGTTTAGTGTTGACGGTCTTGTCACCGCCATGGTAGCTTTGCCAGGTGAAGTAGCAGCTGAACTAGCAAGACATATGGCTGTGGGTGAGTCCCGGAACTTTTGAAACTTACGGATCCGCGTGTTGACGGTCTCTGTCAACCGCCATGGTAGCTTTGCCAGGCAGGGTGAAGTAGCAGCGAAACTAGCGCAAGAACAAATGGCCTGTGGGTGAGTCCAACCTTTTGAAACTCTACTCTATGCGCTTTTAGTGTGTTGACGGGGTCTTTATGTTGACGGTTCTCTGTCAACTGCCATTGGTAGCTTTGCGCCAGGTGAAAGTAGCAGCGAAACTAGCAAGACATGCTGTGGTGAGTCCCGGGAACTTTTGAAACTCTACGGATGCGCTTTAGTGTTGACGGTCTCTCTCAACCGCCATGGTAGCTTTGCCCAGGTGAAGTAGCAGCGAAACTAGCAAGACATGGCTGTGGGTGAGTCCCGGGAACTTTTGAAACTCTACGATGGTTATGTTGACGCTACGGATTTTGTTGTTGACGTTTAGTGTTGCGGTCTCTGTCAACACGCACATGCCCAGTAGCTTGCCAGGTGAAGTTTGAGCAGCGAAACTAGCAAGAACATGCTTGGGTGAGTCCCGGGAACTTTTGAAATACTCTACGGATGCCGCTTTTAGTGTTTGACGTCTCTGTCAACCGCCATGGTAGCTTTGCCCAGGTGAAGTAGCAGCGAAACTAGCAAGACATGGCTGTGGGTGAGTCCGGGAACTTTTTGAAACCTCTACGATGCGCTTTAGTGTTGACGGTCTCTTGTCAACCGCCATGGTATGCTTTTGCCCAGGTGAAGTAGCTAGTGCGACGGACTGGCTGTGAGTCCCGGGAAACTTTTTGAAAACTCTACGCGATGCGCCCTCTGTCAACCGCCGATGGTGCTTTGCCCAGGTGAAGTAGCTTAGCAATGACATGGCTGGTGGGTGAGTCCGTTTTAAGAAACTTCTATCGATGCCGCTTTAGTGTTTTTGACGGTCTCTGTAACCCATGGTAAGCTTTGCCCAGGTGAAGTAGCAGCGAAACTAGCAAGACATGGCTGTGGGTGAGTCCCGGGAACTTTTGAAACTCTACGGATGCGCTTTAGTGTTGACGGTCTCTGTCAACCGCCATGGTAGCTTTGCCCAGGTGAAGTAGCAGCGAAACTAGCAAGACATGGCTGTGGGTGAGTCCCGGGAACTTTTGAAACTCTACGGATGCGCTTTAGTGTTGACGGTCTCTGTCAAACCGCATGGTAGCTTTGCCCAGGTGAACAAGTAGCAGCGAAACTAGCAAGACATGGCTGTGGGTGAGTCCCGGGAACTTTTGAAACTCAGCCGAACACTACGGATGCGCTTTGCGCTTAGTGTTGACGGTCTCTGTCAACCGCCATGGTGTGCCCAGTGATAGCAGCGAAACTACAAACATTGTGGGAGTCCCGGGAACTTTGAAACTCTACGTGCGCTTTAGTGTTGAGTCTCTTTCAGCAGCGAAACAGCAGAAACTAGCAAGATGGAGCAACCGCCATGGTAGCTGGCGAAACAGCAAGACATCCCTCTACGGTGTGGACGGTTCTCTGGTCATTCTTTTGTATTTCTCTACGATGCCGCAAGATTTGTGGTCTCCCCACCGCCATGTAGCTTGCCCCAAAGGTCTAAGGAAGCAAATAGTAGCAAGACATGGCTGTGTGAGTCCCGGGGAACTTTTGAAACTCTACGGATGCGCTTTAGTGTTGACGGTCTCTGTCAACCGCCATGGTAGCTTTGCCATGACAGTAGCAGCGAAACTTAGCAAGACATGGCTGTTGGGTGAAGTCCCGGAACTTTTGAAGCGCTTTAGTGTTGTACGCTCTTAAACCGCCATTGGTAGAGCTTGCTGAAGTAGGCAAGCAAACTAGTCAAGACCATGCTGCGGGTTGGGAATTTTTTGAAAACTCTACGGATGCGCTTTTAGTGTTGACGGGTCTCTGTCAAACCGCCATGTAGCTTTGCCCAGGTGAAAGCAGTAGCATTGTGGGTGAGTCCGGGGAACTTTGAAACTCTAGGATGCGCTTTAGCGAACATGGCTGTTTAGCAAGCGAAACTAGCAAGACATGGCTGTGGGTTGGAGTCCCGGAACTTTTTGGGAACGGGTCTTCTGTCAAACGCCATGGTAGCAGGTGACTAGCCAAGACTTGTGGGTGAGTGGGAACTATTGAAAAACTCTAGCGGATGCCGCTCGCAACAGGTGAAGTAGCAGGAAATAGCAGACATGTGTGGTGAGTCCCGGGAACTTTGAAACGCCTGGTCTCTGCAAGCTTTGCCCAGGCAGCTCCCGGCGAGACATAAAAAACTAGCAAGACATGCTGTGGTGAGGTCCCGGGAACTTTTGAAACTCTACGGATGCGCTTTGTCAGTGTTGAGGCGGTCGAAACTCAAGACATGTGTGGTGAAGTCCCGGGGAACTTTTGAAACGGCTTTGTGTTGGATGTCAAACCGCCATGGTAGCTTTTGCCAGGTGAAGTAGCAAATGCGCTTTAGGTGTTGACGGTCTTTGTAACCGCGGTAGCTTTGCCCAAATGTAGCAGGAACAACTAGCCAAGACATGGCTGTGGGTGAGTCCCGGAACTTTTGAAACTCTACGGATGCGCTTAGTGTTGACGGTCTCTGTCAACCGCCATGGTAGCTTTGCCCAGGTGAAGTAGCAGCGAAACTAGCAAAGACATGGCTGTGGGTGAGTCCCGGGAACTTTTTGAACGTCTCTGTCACCGCATATGAGTAGCTTTTAGAAAGTGTTTGACGGTCTCTGTCAACTCTACGATGCGCTTAGTGTTGACGGTCTCTGTCAACCGCTATGGTAGCTTTGCCAGGTGAAGTAAGCAGCGAAAACTAGCAGACATGGCTGTGGGTGAGTCCCCGGAACTTTTGAAACTCAACGGATGCGCTTTAGTGTTGACGGTCTCTGTCAACCGCCATGGTAGCTTTGCCCAGGTGAAGTAGCAGCGAATGGTGTGGGTGACTCTTTCTGAAACTCTACGCGCTTTAAGGTTCTCTTTCACATGGCTGTGGGCCAGGAAACTGAGTCTGTGGGTTGAGTCCGGGAACTTTTGAAACTCTACGGATGCGCTTTAGTGTTGACGGTCTCTGTCAACCGCCATGGTAGCTTTGCCCAGGTGAAGTAGCAGCGAAACTAGCAAGACATGGCTGTGGGTGAGTCCCGGGAACATTTTGAAACTCTACGGATGCGCTTTAGTGTTGACGGTCTCTGTCAACCGCCATGGTAGCTTTGCCCAGGTGAAGTAGCAGCGAAACTAGCAAGACAGTAAGAGACCAAACTGGGATGCGCTTTAGTGTTGACGGTCTCTGAACGCCATCTTTGCCCAGGGTGAAGTAGGAGCGAAACTAGCAAAGAACATGGCTGTGGGGTGAGTCCGCGGAACTTTTGGAAGCTCTACGGATGCGCTTTAGTGTTGTGAGACGGTCTCTTGTCAACCGTGGTAGCTCTGCAGCGAAACTCAACATGGCTGTGGAGTCCTGGAACTTTGAAAACTCTACGGACCCTTTAGTGCAACCGTGCTTTGCCCAGCGTGAATAGCCGCCTAAGCTAGGATGCGCTTTATGTTGACGGTTTCCTGTCAACCGCCATTTTGCGGTGAAGTAGCAGCGAAACTAGCAAGACCAGGCAAACTAGCAAAGACATTAGCAAGACATGGAGTCCCGGGAACTTTTGAAACTTCTATTCTATGCGCTTAGTGTTGACGTCTTCTGTCAAACCCCCAATGGGAGCTTTCCCAGGTGAAGGGTAGCAGGAGAACAGCAAAGACTGGCTGGGGTGAGTCCCGGGAACTTTAAACTCCTTAGGATGCCGGCTTTAGTGTTGACGGTCTCTGTCAACCGCCATGGTAGCTTTGCCCAGGTAAAATAAGCCAGCGAAACTAGCAAGACATGGCTGTGGGTGAGTCCCGGGAATTTTGAAACTCTACGGATGCGCTTTTAGGGTTGCACGGTCTCTGCAACCGTCAATCCGCCATCGGTAGCCTTTGCCCAGGTGATAGTAGCAGCGAAACTTAGCCAAAGACATGGCTGTGGTGAGTCCCCGGGAACTTTTGAAACTCTACGGATGCGGCTTTAAGTGTTGAACCGCTCTGTCAACCGCCAATGGTAGCTTTGCCAGGTGAAGTTAGCAGCGAAACTAAGCAGCAAGACCATAGCTTGTGCAGTCGCCGAACTTTGAAACTCTACGGATGCGCTTTTAGTTTACGTCTCTGTCAACCCCATTGTAGCTTTTGCCCAGGTGAAGTAGCATGCCGGAAACTAGCAAGACATGCTGTGGGTGAGTCCCGGGAGCAACTTTTGAAAACTCTAAACGGATGCGCTTAAGTGTTGACTGGTTCCCTCTCGTCAACCGCCCATGGTAAGCTTTGCCCAGGTGACACGAGTAGCCAGCGAAACTAGCAATACATGCTGTGGAAACGGGAAGGAGTCCTAACGGAAGAATATCTGCTGTTCTAACGAATGCGCTTGTAGCAGCGTAGCAAACAGCGAAACTAGCAAGACAGTCCCGGGAACTGGTACGTGGGACGGTGAGTGGAGCTTTTGCCAGGTGAGTAGCCGGCAGACACTGTTTGAACTCTTAGGCGGGCTTGATCTCATGCGCTTTAGTGTTGACGGTGTAGGGTGAGGTCTGGGAACTCAAACCCGCCAGGTAGGCTGAAAGTAGCGCGAAACTAGCAAGACATGCTGTGGGTGAGTCCGGGAATTTTCTGTGGAAGTGTTGCGTCCTCTGTCAGCGAAAACTAGGCAAGACATTGGCTCGTGGGTGAGTCCCGGGACTTTGAAATCTACGGAATGCGCTTTAGTGTTGACGGTCTCTGTCAACCGCCATGGTTAGCTTTGCCCAGGTGAGTAGCAGCGAAACTAGCAAACAATGGGGCTGTGGGTGATCCCGCGGAACTTTTGAACTTCTACGGATGCCGCTTTAGTGTGCGGTCTCTGTCCAACCGCCCATGTAGCTTTGCCCAGGTACAGTTTAGCGCGAAACTAGCACCAGACATTGGCTGTGGCAGTGCCACGTCCCGGGAACTTTTTTTGAATCTACGGATGCGCTTTAGGTTGACGGTCTCTGTCAACCGCCATGGTAGCTTTGCCCAGGGTGAAGTAAGCAGCTGGAAACTAGCAGACATGGTTGGGTGAGGGTCTAAGGATTTGTTTGAATAAAAATAAAGAGGTGTATCCTACCGAGGCACCACTAATGAAAAATATCCTGTTCAAGCACAGTCGATTTTTTGTTTTCCGCTCACATAACATGCTTACACATACATGGGGCGAAAGGGTGATGCAAGGCCTTCCTAGGCACCACTGTGCTCGTCTGTCGCAGCTTAAGGAAAAATTTGCCTTGACTGTTAATACAACAAACACACATAACATGCTTACACATTTACAGCGGACTGCGATCAGTGGCCCGTCCCTAAGGAGCACACTGTGCTCGTATGTACAGCTTAAGGAAACGCCTGACTGTGACACAACAAAACACATTAACATTTTGGATAACACAAAGGGCGCTGTGATTCAAGGCCTTTCCTAGGAGCACACGTCTGTGTATGTAGAGCTTGAGGAAAAGCCTGACCTGTTTACAAAACGAACACACATAAACATGACTTTACACGTTTGCAGGGCGGAAAGTGGATTCTAAGGCGTCCTAGGGGCACACTGTACTATGTATTATAGCTTGAAGGAAAAGCCTGACTTTATACAAAAAAAAAACA
>JAJSRW010001044.1:0-40399 GCA_022414725.1 Microglena sp. YARC
ACATTTATCCCACATTTAGCATTTATTATTATTTTAATACTACCATTATCCTTAAATTAGCATTTATTATTATTCAATACTACATTATCCCCACATTAGCATTTATTATTTTTTAATACTACATCGATCCCTACATTAGCATTTTATTATTATTTTAATAACTACATTATCCCTTACATAAGAATTTATGATCAAAATTGATGTCTGTAATATTAAATTATCCCTACATTAGGAACCGGCATATCTATGATGCTTGAACGACGGCTGTCTGGTATCATTGATATCATACAAACTGGGCCATCATATATATTGCATAAAAATGGTAACTTTAGCCTAGTCAGGCTTTGCCACCCAACCAAATGATTATCATGTATGGAAATGATATCATATGATATCATATTGCCGTTTCCCCATGCATGAGTTGTTTACGCTGAAAGAAATAGCAATACGCCACGCAGGGTGGGATTTTAAGGGGGGGGGAGGGCTTTGGGTCCAAGGGGTGGCGTCCTCAACAACACCATCAAACTCTAGGGAGGGTGGCTAGGGGGGCGGTATCCCCTCAATAGCCGGTGATACCCTGCCAATGCATGCGCTTACCTCAAGCCAAGCAAATCCTGCAGCACATGCAGCACCTCGTGGTATGAAACGTGCTTCCCAGCTGCCACAGAGGACACGTGGGCTGATTCAGACCAAGCAGTTGTGAAGGAAGTTTGAGGGTCTAGTGGAAGATCGGAATGAGAGCATTCTTCCGTCTGGCGTATCAGGGCAATGAAACTCTACTGCAGATGGTACTTAGATGGGTACCCAGAGAGGTCGTAGGCCACTTGGCGGGTCGGGCCTGATGGGTAGTTTGCAGAGTCCATATGCCTCTGCGAGCGATTTGGGAAGCGCGGCGCCTTGCAATTAGCAACAAACGTTCGCAACCAAAGCGGGCAGAAGTTTTCGGGCCGCCTTGTTGGAGAACGAAACTCAACGATAATTGGACCATCGGCTTGCTAAAAGCTAGGTGAATCCAACATTCGCATGTCTACTAGTCCGCACGTGAAAATGTTAGCATTTGCGGCGCTCATTTGAAGGAAAAGAAACCATGTGCGACAGTACCCGGCAACAGGATCCGAGGTCCTGGATTTTCATCGGAAAACAAACCCATTTCGATTTCCAAAGTTGCCGCGGCTTGCCAGCCTAAGCAGGCCCCTGACTCAGAAGAGCCGGATAAAAAAACGGACCTGTTCGCCCATCCTCTTAGCGAGCAGGGGACCCGTTCTCACTTCGGATTCGCTTAGGTATTATCGCACCGTTCAAACCGAAGCATTATTCGAAGGCTAGTGCCAAGTAAACTTCTCTTCAAATCCTCTTAGCCATGCTCGCAACTATTGCCGAGTCAACCTCACCAGCACCGCATCTTGATTATCGTTGCAAATCGCCTCGCAGTTCTCCTCCACCCATCTCAGCAGTGCACCTAGAGGATAACTATCTTCATCACCCTCTCTCCATTCCCACTCTCTTCCACTTCTGTCTCCCTCCCCTCTCCCCCTCCCCTCCCCCCTCCCCCTCCCCCACCCCCCCCACCCCCCCACCCCCCCCACCCCCCACCCCCACCCCGCCCCACACACAACCCACACACCCACACACCCCACACACCCACACCACCCCACACACACACACACGCACCAACGGATCACGTATTCCTAAGCCCAGCCCAACCTTCTCACTGCCAACCCCAACCAACCCCACTCCACTTCATTTCCGTGGGAAGAAAGAACACCCGCCCACAGATCCCTGTAGCAGTAGCAAGTAGCTCTACGCATGAGCCCCTGAACACGCCCCAGCTCAGCATGAAAACCCTCGAGTGGCAGGCATGCCAGGTCCTCAGCCAACTCGGTGGCAAGTGGCGTGGCCTTCCAGCAGGTTGCTAGGAGCTCTGACCCCTCCAGCCTGTCTAGGAAATATTGCCGTCAGCTGGATACCCTGACGAGCAGGTGGCGATAGGGGTTAAGCGAAGCGCTTGAAAGAGCTGGGTAAAGGGAGCCTTTTTTTTCCAATCTGAGCGTTTTTTTCTAGCTTACAGGTTTTAGGCATCTTTCAGGTCAGTGTTTCTGCAGCTTTATAGCTGTTATATGGCATCAGGCCATTTTTAATTTATGTTATTCGTTTTTAATAACTTATTAGGGCAACTTGGGCTAAAACAGGGTAATAAGTAGCGATCGCTATACATTTCGGGGGGAAAAAATCCCTGAAAGATGCCATGACAGACTTGACCATTCGCAAGGGCATTTCACACTTGCATGCATGGAAACATAAAACATACACAAAAGTGCATCCATGCTTACATATCACAAAGCACGCCAGACACGCAAATGCTAGCTATGCATACTTGAGAGCACGTTACGCACATACATACACACACACACATGAGAGCACACACACACAAACAAACACAAACAAATTATCACGCACACATGAGAGCAAACACACACAAACAAACACAAAGACACAAACAAATCATCACGCACACACACACACATGAAAGCAAGCACACACAAACAAACACAAAGACACAAACAAATCATCACGCACACACGCACACAACAAAAAAACACTAAACAAACACATTCAGCATGCCACACTCAACAACACCCAGTATGCCTGCAAAGACAGAGTCGAGGTTCCAGGAAGAGTGCGAGAGTCGTTCACAATGGACATTGCAGGCAAACAAAGAAGACATTAAGCTACTCTGAAAGCTGACAACAAAACCTTGAGAGGCGGTACGATGAATGGGGCGGTGGACTAGGGGGGTGGTATTCAGGGGATAGTGTGTGTATGTTGGGAGGGTGGGGGGGGGGGGGGGGAGGTATGTAGGCAGAGGCACGGAGACAAATCATGTGGTGGCAGAGTGGAAAGCGTAGGCGACAATAGAATTGAGAACGCCTGGGTGAGAGAGCCAGGTATTAAGGGAGCCCCGTCCTGTGTGTGTGTATAGTGGGGTGGGGTGGGGTGGGTATGTAGGAGAGGCAGAGGAGGCAAATTGCAGCTGGTGGGCAGGCCCTGTGAGCAGGGTTGTTAACAACAAGTTCTTTATATAGGGGTTTGATTAATACGGTACGGGCAGGAGGGGGAGGGTTGTGTGTGGTGCGTGAACATGAATTGGACCACTTGTGTGTGTGGGGGGGGGGGCGAGGGGTATGTAGGAGGCAGGGGATACATTACTTCAGGTGTTGGGCAGGTACGGATCATGTCGGGATAGGAGGGTAGGTTGGTTGGTAGGTGATTTCCTTGGGGTAGGGGAGGGTGTGTGTTGTGGTGTGGGGGGTTGGGGGGGGGGGGGGGGGGGGGTTACGTTAGAGAGGGCAGTGAGAGACAATACTTCAGTGGTGGGCAGGTTACGGATCAGGTACGGGATAGCGAGGGTAGGTTGTGGGTAGGTGAGTTCTGGGTAGGGAGGTGCTGTGTGTGTGTGGGGGGGGCGGGGGTGAGGGGGGGACGTGGGGTATGTAGGCAGGCAGGGGAGACATACTTCAGTGGTGGGCAGGTACGATCAGGTACGGGATTAGAGAGTGGGAGGTGTGTGGGTAGGTGATTCTGGTTAGGGGGAGGGTGTGTGTGTGTAGTGTGTGATGTGTGTGTGTGTGTGTGTGTGTAGGGGCGGGGGGGGGGGGGGGTATGTAGGAGGCAGGGGAGACATAATTAAGTGGTGCAGGTATGGATTCTAGTGCGTGATAGGAGGGTAGGTTGTGGGTAGTGATTCTGAGGTAGGGGATGGGTGCGTGTGTGTAGTGTGTGTGTGCAAATTGTGTGTGTGTGTTGGGGGTAGGGGGGTATGTTAGGAGGCAGGGGAGACATAATTAAGTGTGTTGGCAGGTATTGGATCAGGTGCGTTCGGGATAGGAGGCGTAGGTTTGTGGGTAGTGTATTCTGGGTAGGGGAGGTGCTGGGCCTGTGTTGTAGTGTGTGTGTGGGGGGGGGGGGGGGGGGGGGGGGGCGTATGTAGGAGGCAGGGGAGACAATAATTAATGTGGTTGGCAGGTATGGATCAAGGTGCGGGATAGTGAGCCGGTAGGTTGCTGGGTTTAGTGATTCTGGGTAGGGAGGGTGTTGTGTGTGTAGTGGTGTGGCTGTGTTGTGGGGGGGGGGGGGGGGGGGTATGTAGGGCAGGGAGACATAATTAAGTGGTTGGCAGGTACGATCAGGTACGGCGATAGGAGGGTAGGTTGTGCGGGAGGGGAGGGTGCTTGGTGGTGTGGGGGGGGGGGGGGGGGGGGGGGGTATGTAGGAGGCAGGGAGACAACTTCAGTGGTGGGCATGGTACGGATCAGGTACGGGATGGAAGGGAAGGTTGTGGTAGGTGATTCTGACGGTAGGGAGGGTGTGTGTGTGCAGTGTGTGTGTTGTGGGGGGGGGGGGGGTATGTAGGAGGCAGGGGAGACATAATAAGTGTGGTGGCAGGTACGGATCAGGTACGAGATAGGAGGGCGAGGTTGTGGGATAGGGGATGGGTGTGTGTGGTGGGGGGGGGGGGGGGGGGCGGTATGTAGCTAGGAGGCAGGGGAGGGACTATAATTAAAGTGGTTGGCAGGTACGGATTCAGGTTACGCGGAATAGGAGGGTAGGTTGTGGGTAGGGGAGAGTGTGTGTGTGGGGGGTGGGGGGCGGGGGGGGGTATGTAGGGAGGCAGGGAGACATTAATTAAGTGGTTGGCAGGTATGGATCCAGGTGCGCGAATAGTGGAGGGTATAGGGTGGGTAGGTGATTCTGGAGGTAGGGGGAGGGTGTGATCTTGTGTAGTGTGTGTGTGTGGGGGGGGGGGGGAGGGGGTTTATGGTAGGAGGCAGGGGAGACATAATAAGATGGTGAGCAGGTAAGGATCAGGTCCAGGGCAGGAGGGTAGGTTGTAGTTTGTAACCATTATAAGTCCCTTCTTTGAACCTCTTCCAAAACTTTTCTGGGGTCCAGGTTGTGTCCATGTTCATCCTACAGGCCAGCCTGCAATTCTTGTTTCCTTATCAGCATCAGATCCTATATTATTGCTGTTTTATAGACACCGCCGAACTTTACGTTTTATATGTTTTTGTTTTAAAGCTATTGGATCATGGAACTGTCTTCTCGTTCTTACAAACTCGAAACTCCCAAATCAACAGGGTTATTCGAATATATTTATTGCGCTGCTTTATCAGCAAGTGGCATCGAAAGGGAGAAGTCTAGCAAAAGATATCCGCAAGCCAAAACATGTTCACACCTGCAATTTATGTTATTCCTGTTCAGAAGTGGCAGTCCCCCCACCACCACCACCCAACCCCCCCCCACACACACCCCTTTTCGACTCGAAACATCCCAAATCAACACGCGGGTTATCGAACCTATATTATTGCTGCTTTATCAGGATAGTGCATCCGAAAGCGGCTGAGGGCGAAGTGCTCAGCAAGATCTCCGCAAGCAAAAAATGTCCACACCTGCCAATTTCTTGTTTCCACATAGTTCAGGAAGTGGCAGTCATTGTCCCCCCCATCCTCCCCCCAACCCACCCACACCCACACCACATCCACACCCCTTTTGACGCCTTCTAAACTTTGCCTCGTGGGTAACCAGGATATTTTTCTTGTGTCATCCTTCCTGACACCTGCAAATTTATTGTTTCCTTATCAGGAAGTCGCCAGTCACCCCCCGCCCCCCCGTACCCCACCCCACCCTCTTTTGACGCTTCCAACTGTTTATGGGTGGGGGTACCAGTTTTTTGTCTTATCTCATCCTTACTGACACAATGGCAGAAAGTGGCATCGAAAGGGCGAGGGAGAATGCTAGCAAGATCTCCGCAAGCAAAACATTCACACCCATGCCATTTATTTACATGCAGGAAGTGGCATGAAAGGGCGAGGGAGAAGTTGCTTAGCAAGATCTCTACAAGCAAGGCAACTGAGAAGTTGGAGCGTGAAGTACACGACCTCAGAAGGCAGTACGACAAGTCCATGCAGGTTGCGTTTGCATCTTCAGCCTTCTCACGTGATTTGGAATGTGCAGGAAAAACAATTATATTGTCTGGCAGTTATTGATCTCGGGTGTTTATAGCAATTCAGCAGATAATTTGGATTTGATCTCTCAAAACAGATCGTTAGTCTGTGTTTGTACCTCACAATTTACCTGTGACTCCAAGAATTCTGAGAATTCGGGGAGTTGTCGTAAATTTAGGCCTGAAAAAAGTATGAGGTTTGAAGTATAACCTACGACTGTCCATTCCGAATGGTCCGCTGAATTATGTTATTAACTTCCATTATGACTCCATTGCGCTACACTAGTCTTAATAACTAGATAAATAAAATATTATGTCTGAAATATATTATATTATAAATATTATGTCTTAAATATATTATATATTAGTATTATGTCAGGCGAGGTTGAGGGGGCAGGTTAAGTTGCATTGGGCCAGGCAACCACACACTAGTCTACACAACTCACCCAGTCCAGTCCAATCCAATCCAATCCACACAACACCATCCACCTTGACTCCCACCCTCTCAGCCTTTCAACTCCACTCCAAATCCAATCCAATCCACCACAACCCCACTCCACCTGAACTCCATTCTCTTCAGCTCCACTTCCAATCCACACCAATCCACCACAACCCCATTTCCATCTGACTCCATTCTCTCATGCTCACTCCACTTACAACCCTATCCCACTCTACTCCTTCACCCTACCCTTACCCAACCCCCACCCCACTCAACACTTTACCTCAGTTTTCTTCACCCCCTCCCCACTCTACACTCCACCCAGTGTATTTCACCCTACCCCACTCCACACCTTCACCCTTTACCTACCAAACCCCCACCCCACCAACACTCTACCTCAGCTGTACTTCCACCCCTCCCCACTCTACACTCCAGCCTAGTGTACTTCCACCCCTTCCCCACTCCACTCCTTCACCCTACCCTACCCACCCCACCCCACTCTACACTCCAACCCCAGCTGTTATTTCACCCCTCCCCCACTTCCACTCCTTCACCCCTATCTACCATACCCCCACCCCACTCAACACTCTAACCTCCAGTTGTACCTTCACCCCTCCCACCTCTACTACTCCAGCCTAAGTGTACTTCAACCCCTCCCCACTGCCACTCCTTCAACCCTACCCTACCCACCCCCACCCCACTCTACCTCCATCCAGTGTATTTCACCCCTCCCCACTCCACTTCCTTCACCCTTTACCCTACCAACCCCACCCCACTTTCAACACTCTACCCCAGTGTACTTCACCCCTCCCCACTCTGACACTCCACCCCGTGTAATTCACCCCTCCTCAACCTCTACACTCCACCCCCCATTTGTTACTTCACCCCTCCCCACTCTACACTCCACCCCAGTTGTACTCTAAAACCCCTCCCTACTCTTACCGCTCCACCCATCCCCACCCCAACCCCCCTTCCCCACTCCATTCCACCCCAACTCATCCCAACCAAACCAACCGACCACACCCCAGCCAACTCCACCCCAATCCAACCCCAACTCAACCACAACAGGAAAATAAGGAGCGCCCTCCAAGATTCAGAACCTGCAAGACTCAGTGAAGGGATCTTCAACAAGGGCTGCGGGGGAGGACTGGCGTCAACTTCCCTCCTTCCACTCCATTTCCACACACCTCCACCACTCTTACACTCCACCCCACTGTACTTTCACCCCACCCACTCTACTCTCCACTCCATCCCTGCCACCCCACCCCACCCCACTGCACCCACCCCAACCCAACACAACCAACCCAACCCACCCAACCCAACCCAAACCCAACCAAAAAGGGAAAAGAAGGACCGCCTCTCTAAGCTCAGAATCTCCAGGGACTCAGTAAAGATTCTCAACAAAGCTGCTGGGGGAGGACTAGGCTGCTTACCAGCCCAAAGTCCCCTCATATGCATCTATAGCATCAAACGCAAGCACAGCAGGGGGGGGCGGTTGCTGGAACAAGTAGACAGGTGCGTGGTTTCCCACTCCTAGTATTAAATGCTTTTAGTTGTAAACTGAAAAAGCCAAAAGGCTGCTGGAGGAGGACTGGTTGTCTACCAGCCCCATGTCCCTAAACACATCAAAAAGCATCCAAACGCCTAAGTGCAGCAGGGGGGCTGGGAACAGTTGGCAAGGTGCGCGGCGTTCACTCCTAGTATTAAATGCTTTTAGTAGTAAACTGAAAGAGCCCAACAAGGCTGACAAGGGAGGAGTGGCATTTACCATGACCCTCAGCGCATCAAGAGCATCAAACGCCAGAATAGCAGTGGGGGTTAGGAGCAGTCGACAGGTGTGTGGTTCCACTCCTAGTAGTGCATCCTTGTGGTTAATTCAAGTGAAAGAGGCTCAACAAGGGCTGCTCGGGGAGGATTGGCGTATACCAGCCCCAAGTCCCTGAACACAACAATAGCATTTTTCATATGCTATGCTATGATTATGCTATGATTATATATGCTATCATATGCATATATGCTTAGTGCAAGCAGGGGGGGCTGGGAACAGCCGACAGAGTGGCGTGGTTCCACTTCTCGAGTAGTGCATGCTTGTGGTTTTAGTAAAGTGAAAGAGCTAAACCAAGGCTGCCAGGGGAGGATTGGCGTATACCAGCCCCAAGTCCCTCAACGCATCGAATAGCATCCAACGCAAGGCTGCAGCAGGGGGGGCTGGGAACAGTCGACAGTTGTGCGTGGTTCACTCCTAGTAGTAAATGCTTGATGTAAGTAAAATTGAAAGAGCTCCAAGCAAGGCTGACGAGGGAGAGTGGCCTCGCTACAAGCCCCATGTCCCTCACGCATCGATAAGCATCCAACGCCAAGTGCAGCAGGGGGGGCTGGAACAGTCGACAGCGTGCGCGCTGGTTCCACTTCTTAGTAGTAAAATGCTTGATGTAGTAAAATTGAAAGAGCTCAACAAGGCGGGCTGGGGAGGCAGTGGCGTCTACCAGCCCATGTCCCTCAACGCATCGACAGCTATCCAACGCAAGTGCCAGCAGGGGGTGGCTGGGAAAACGGTCGACAGCTCGTGCTGGTTTCCACTTCTAGTAGTAAATGCTTGATGTAGTAAATTGAAAGAGCTCAACAAGGCTGACGGGGAGGAGTGGCGTCTACCAGCCCCATGTCCCTCAACGCATCGATAGCATCCAACGCAAAGTCGCAGCAGGGGGGCTGGGAACAGTCGACAGGTGCGCTGGTTCCACTTCTAGTAGTTAAATGCTTGTGTAGTATAATTGAAAGAGCTCAACAAGGCTGACGGGGAGGCCAGTGGCGTCTACAGCCCCATGTTCCCTCAACGGCATCGATAGCATTCCAACGCAAGGTGCCAGAAGGGGGGGCTGGGAACAGTCGACAGCGTCGTGGTTCCACTTTAGTAGTAAAATGCATTGATGTAGTAAATTTGAAAGAGGGCTCAACAAGCGCTGACGGGGGAGGAAGTGGCCGTTCTACCAGCCCCATGTCCCTCAACGCAATCGATAGCATTCCAACGCAAGTAGCGGCAGGGGGGCTGGGGAACAGTCGACAGGTGGTGGTCCACTTCCTAGTAGTGCATGCTTGATGTAGTAAATTGAAAGAGCTCAACAAGGCGCTGGGGGAGAGTGGCGTCTACCAGCCCCATGTCCTCAACGCATCGATAGCAGTCCCAACGCAAGTGCAAGAGGGGGGGCTATGCGGACAGTCGACAGGTGCGTGGTTTCCATTCTAGTAGTAAAATGCTTGAGTAGTAAATTGAAAGAGCCAAAACAAGGCTGACTGCGTGAGGAGTTTGGCGTCTACCAGCCCCATGTTCCCTCAAGCATCGATTAGCAATTCCAACGCAAGTGCAGCAGGGGGGGCTGGGAACAGTCGACAGGTGCGTGGTTCCACTTCTAGTAGTAAATGCTTGATGTAGTAAATTGAAAGAGCTCAACAAGGCTGACGGGGAGGAGTGGCGTTCTTACCCAGCCCCATTGTTTCCCTCAACGCATCGATAAGCATTCCAACGCAAGTGCAGCAGGGGGGGGCTGGAACAGTCGACAGGTGCGTGGATTCACTTCTTAGTTAGTAAAATGCTTGATGAGTAAATTGAAAAGATGCTCAACAAGGCTGACGGGGAGGAGTGGCGTCTACCAGCCCCATGTCCCTCAACGCATCGATAGCATCCAACGCAAGTGCAGCAGGGGGGGCTGGGAACAGTCGACAGGTGCGTGGTTCCACTTCTAGTAGTAAATGCTTGATGTAGTAAATTGAAAGAGCTCAACAAGGCTGACGGGGAGGAGTGGCGTTCTAACCAGCCCCATTGTCCCTCCAACGATCGATTATAAGCATACCAAACGACAAGTTTCAGTTGCAGCTAAGTGGGGGGCTGGGAGAACAGTCGACAGATCCCCAACAGTCCTGCGAAGAGGTTGCGTGGTTCCCACCCCTATTAAGTAAATGCTTTGATGTAGATAAATTGAAAAGATGCTTCAACAAGCCTGACGGGGAGGCGGAAGTGGCGGATGTTTCTGACAGGCCCCATTGGTCCCTTCAAGCGCATCGGATGAGGGCATCCAACGAAATGTGCAGCAGGGGGGGCTGGGAAAAACGCTCGACAGAGTGCGTGGTTCCACTTCTAGTAGTAAATGCTTTGATGTAGTAAATTTGAAAGAGTGCTCAAACAAGGGCTGACGGAGAGTGGGCGGTCTACCAGCCCCATGTCCCTCAACGCAAACGATTATCATCCCAACGCAAGTGCAGCAGGCAGGGGGAGCTGGAACAGTCGACAGGCTGCGTGGTTCCACTCCTAAGTTATAAAATGCTGATGTATTAAATTGAAAAGCCTCAACAAAGGGCTTGGACGGGGAGGGTGGTTACCAGCCCATGTCCCTCAACGCATCGATAGCATCCAAGCGCAAGTTGCCAGGCAAGGGGGGTGGACAGTCGACAGGTGCGTGGTTCCATCTAGTCAGTAAATGCTTGATTTGTGGTAAATCTGAAAGAGCTCAAACAAGGCTGACGGGGAGGAGTGGGTCACCAGCCCCATGGTCCTTCAAACGCATCGATAGCATCCAACGCAAGTGCGCAGGGGGTAGTGGGAACAGTGTCGACAGGCCGGTACTGCGTGGTTTCCTCTAGTAGTAAATGGCTTGTGTAGTAAATTGAAAGACGCGCCAACAAGGGCTGAGCGGGGAAGTGGCGTCTACCCAGCCCCTGCTTCCCTCAACGCATCGATAGCATCTGCAACGCAAGTGCAAAGCAGGGGGTGGGGGCCTAGGGAACCCCAGTGACAGGTTGCGTTGGTTCCACTTCTAGAGTAAATGCTTAAGCTTGATGTAGTAAATTGACAAGAGCTCGACAAGGCGGACGGGAGGGAGAGTGGTGTTCCCACCAGCCACCATGTTCCCCAAACGCAATCGATGAGCATCTCAACGCTAGGTGCAGCGCAGGGGGGCTGGAACAGTCGACAGGTGCGTGGTTCCACTTCTAGTAGTATATGCTTGATGTAGTAAATTGAAACAGCTCAACAAGCGGCTGGGGGAGGACAGGCAATCTACCATGACCTTGAACAACATCACTATCATGAAATGCAAGTGTTTGCCCCCCCTTGTGTTTCCGTTTTTTCTCTCCGAATGTTTGAACTCGAAACCGTACCCAGAACCAAAACCAAAAACCAATATCAAGATATAGCGAGCTTAAGCCCGTCTCAGACCTTTGAATCCCACAACCTCGAAACCGTGCCAGAGGACCAAAACCAAAACCCACCTTAAGCTATAGTCGTTAAGCCTGACTCGAACCTTGAATCCCACTACTCGGAATCTGTGCATCGAATAACCCAAAACCAATCTCAAGCTATAATCGTTAGGCCTGACTCAGACCTTGAATCCCATAACTACAAAACTGTAAATCACGAAACCAAACCAAAACAAAACCAAGCTATTAAATCATTATCATTATTGGCCTCTGGACTGAGAAGGCCTCTCACCAGACCTTTGAAACTCCGAAACCAAACCAAACCAAACCAAGCCAAATGATTAGGCCAATCACAACAACTCGAAACTGTTGACCGAAACCAAACCAAGGCTGACTGAGACCTCTCACAACTCGAAACTGTGACCGGGCCTGACCTTTGAATCTTCCACAAACTCGAAACTGTGACCAAAACCAAAACCTAACAACCTTATAGCTATAATCATTCAGGCCTGACTGAGACCTTGAATCTCACAAACTCGAAACTCCGAAACCAAAAACCAAAACCAAGCATAATCAAACTGAGACCAACAACTCGACTGTGACCGAAACCAAACCAAAACCAAGCTAAACATTAGGCCTGACCCTAGCTATGTGACGCCGAAACCAAACCAAAACCAAAACCAAGCTATAATCCATTAGGCCTGACTGACCTTGAATCTCACAACTCGAACATGACCGAAACCAAACCAAAACCAAAAACCAAGACTCATTAATCATTAGCCTGACTGAGACCTTGAATCTCACAACTCGAAACTGTGACCGAAAACCAAACAAAACCAAAAACCTCTATAATCATTAGGCCTGACTGAGACCTTGAATCTCACAACTCGAAAACTGTGACCGAAACCAAACCAAAACCAAAACCAAGCTATAATCAATTAGGCCTGACTGAGGACCTTGAATCTCACAACTCGAAACTGTGACCGAAACCAAACCAAAAACCAAAACCAAGCTATAATCATTAGGCCTGACTGAGACCTTGAATCTCACAACTCGAAACTGTGACCGAAACCAAACCAAAACCAAAACCAAAGCTATTAATCATTAGGCCTGGACTGAGACCTTGAATCTCACAAACTCGAAAACTGTGACCGAAACCAAAACCAAAACCAAAACCCAAGCTATAATTCATTAGGCCTGACTGAGACCTTGGAATCTCACAACTCGAAACTGTTGACCGAAACCAAACCAAAACCAAAAACCAAGCTATAATTCATTAGGCCTGACTGAGACCTTGAATCTCACAACTCGAAACTGTGACCGAAACCAAACCAAAACCAAAACCAAGCCTATAATCATTAGGCCTGACTGAGACTTGAATCTCACAACTCGAAACTGTTGACCGAAACCAAACCAAAACCAAAACCAAGCTAATAATCATTAGGCCTGACTGAGACCTTGAATCTCACAACTCGAAAACTGTGACCGAAACCAAACCAAAACCAAAACCCAAGCTATAATCATTAGGCCTGACTGAGACCTTGAATCTCACAACTCGAAACTGTGACCGAAACCAAACCAAAACCAAAACCCCAAGCTATAATCATTAGCCTTGACTGAGACCTTGAATCTCACAACTCGAAAACTGTGACCGAAACCAAACCAAAACCAAAACCAAGCTATAATCATTAGGCCTGACTGAGACCTTGAATCTCACAACTCGAAACTGTGACCGAAACCAAACCAAAACCAAAACCAAGCCAAGCTATAAGGCCTGACTGAGACCTTGAATCTCACAACTCGAAACTGTGACCGAAACCAAACCAAAACCAAAACCAAGCTATAATCATTAGGCCTGACTGAGACCTTGAATCTCACAACTCGAAACTGTGACCGAAACCAAACCAAAACCAAAACCAAGCTATAATCATTAGGCCTGACTGAGACCTTGAATCTCAAAACTCGAAACTGTGACCGAAACCAAACCAAAACCAAAAACCAAGCTATAATCATTAGGCCTGACTGAGACCTTGAATCTCACAACTCCCGAAACTGTGACCGAAACCAAACCAAAACCAAAACCCAAGCTATAATCCATTAGGCCTGACTGAGACCTTGGAATCTCACAACTCGAAAACTGTGACCGAAACCAAAACCAAAAACCAAAAATTCCAAGCTTATAAATCGATTAGGCCTGACTGAGACCTTGAATCTCACAACTCGAAAACTGTGACCGAAACCAAACCAAAACCAAAAACCAAGGCCTGAGCCATTTAGGGCCTGACTGAGGACCTTGAAATCTCACAACTTTCGAGGCCGAAACAAAACCAAAACCAAAAACAAGCTATAATCATTAGGCGCTGACTGAGACCTTGAATCTCACAAACTCGAAAACTGTGGACCGAAACCAAAACCAAAACCAAGCCTGGATAACCTTGAAGCTTGATACAAATCATTAGGCCTGACTGAGACCTTGAATCTCACAAAAACTCGAAACTGTGACCGAAAACCCAAACCAAAACCAAACCACCAGCTATAATCATTAGGCCTGACTGAGTAGACCTTGAATCTCACAACTCGAAACTGTGACCGAAACCAAACCAAAACCAAAACCAAGCTATAATTCATTAGGGCCTGACTGAGAACCTTGAATCTCACAACTCGAAACTGTGACCGAAACCAAACCCAAAACCAAAAACCAAGCTATAATCATTAGGCCTGACTGAGACCTTGAATCTCACAACTCGAAACTTGTGACCGAAAACCAAAACCAAAACCAAAAACCAAGCTATAATCATTAGGCCTGACTGAGACCTTGGGAATCTCACAACTCGAAAACTGTTGACCGAAACCCTGAAACCAAAACCAAAACCAAGCTATAATCATTAGGCCTGACTGAGACCTTGAATCTCACAACTCGAAACTGTGACCGAAACCAAACCAAAACCAAAACCAAGCTATAATCATTAGGCCTGACTGAGACCTTGAATCTCACAACTCGAAACTGTGACCGAAACCAAACCAAAAACCAAAACCAAGCTATTAATCATTAGGCCTGACTGAGACCTTGAATCTCACAACTCGAAACTGTGACCGAAACCAAACCAAAACCAAAACCAAGCTATAATCATTAGGCCTGACTGAGACCTTGAATCTCACAACTCGAAAACTGTGACCGAAAACCAAACCAAAACCCCAAAACCAAGCTATAATCATTAGGCCTGACTGAGACCTGAAATCTCACAACTCGAAACTGTGACCGAAACCAAACCAAAACCAAAACCAAGCTATAATCATAGGCCTGACTGAGACCTTGAATCTCACAACTCGAAACTGTGACCGAAACCAAACCAAAAACCAAAACCAAGCTATAATCATTAGGCCTGACTGAGACCTTGAATCTCACAACTCGAAACTGTGACCGAAACCAAAACCAAAACCAAAACCAAGCTATAATCATTAGGCCTGACTGAGACCTTGAATCTCACAACTCGAAACTGTGACCGAAACCAAACCAAAACCAAAACCAAGCTATAATCATTAGGCCTGACTGAGACCTTGAATCTCACAACTCGAAACTGTGACCGAAACCAAACCAAAACCAAAACCAAGCTATAATCATTAGGCCTGACTGAGACCTTGAATCTCACAACTCGAAACTGTGACCGAAACCAAACCAAACCACTATAACAAAACCAAGCTTATAATCATTAGGCCTGACTGAGACCTTGAATCAAGCTCACCTGACAACTCGAAACTGTGACCGAAACCAAACCAAAACCAAAAACCAAGCTATAATCATTAGGCCTGACTGAGTCACAACTCGAAACTGTGAATAACTTATTAGACTGAGACCTTGAATCGAAACTGTGACCGAAAACCAAACCAAAACCAAAACCAAGCTATAATCATTAGGCCTGACTGAGACCTGAATCTCACAACTCGAAACTGTGACCGAAACCAAACCAAAACCCAAAACCCAAGCTTAATCATTAGGCACTGAGAGAATCTTACAACTCGAAACTGTGATGTGACCGGAATAAATCATTAGGGCCTGACTGAGACCTGAATCTCACAACTCGAAACTGTGACCGAAACCAAACCAAAACCAAAACCAAGCTATAATCATTAGCCTGACTGAGACCTTGAATCTCACAACTCGAAACTGTGACCGAAACCAAACCAAAAACCAAAACCAAGCTATAATCATTTAGGCCTGACTGAGACCTTGAATCTCACAACTCGAAACTGTGACCGAAAACCAAACCAAAACCAAAACCAAGCTATAATCATTAGGCCTGACTGAGACCTTGAATCTCACAACTCGAAACTGTGACCGAAACCAAACCAAAACCAAAACCAAGCTATAATCATTAGCCTGACTGAGACCTTGAATCTCACAACTCGAAACTGTGACCGAAACCAAACCAAAACCAAAACCAAGCTATAATCATTAGGCCTGACTGAGACCTTGAATCTCACACTCGAAACTGTGACCGAAACCAAACCAAAACCAAAACCAAGCTATAATCATTAGGCCTGACTGAGACCTTGAATCTCACAACTCGAAAACTGTGACCGAAACCAAACCAAAACCAAAACCAAGCTAACATTAGGCACTGAGCTATAATCAAACTTAGAAGCCTGACTGAGACCTTGAATCTCACAACTCGAAACTGTGACCGAAAACCAAACAAACAAACCACCAAAACCAAGCTATAATCATTAGGCCTGACTGAGACCTTGGCCCTGAATCTCACAACTCGAAACTGTGAGTAATATTAGCCTGACCGAGACGCTTGAATCCACAACTCAAAAACCAAAAAAACCAAAACCAAGCTATAATCATTAGGCCTGACTGAGACCTTGAATCTCACAACTCGAAAACTGTGGCCTGACTGAGACCTTGAATCTCACAACAAACCAAAACCAAAAACCAAGCTATAATCATTAGGCCTTTGACTGAGACCGAAACTGATGAAACCTTGACCTCACAACTTGAATCTCACAACTCGAAAACTGTTGACCCGAAACCAAACCAAAACCAAAACCAAGCTATAATCATTAGGCCTGACTGAGACCTTGAATCTCACAACTCGAAACTGTGACCGAAACCAAACCAAAACCAAAACCAAGCTATAATCATTAGGCCTGACTGAGACCTTGAATCTCACAACTCGAAACTGTGACCGAAAACCAAAACCAAAACCAAAACATTAGGCACTGAGACCTGAAATCTCACAACTCGAAACTGTGACCGAAAACAAACCAAAACCAAAACCAAGCTATAATCATTAGGCCTGACTGAGACCTTGAATCCCACAACGCAACTCAAAAGAAGACTATACAACAGAGCACAATATGACAACACAACTCACAACACCTCACCTCACAACACCTCACAACACCTCACAACAGGCTCGTCAGTTGGAAAACCGATTGGAGAAGGCCGTGATGAAGGCTAACGAGGCCCAGAGCATTAGACACATGTATGAGGAGGTGAGATAAGTTGTACTGCCTAACACATGTATGGGGAGGTGAGATAAGGTGTACTGCCTCATGTAAGATTAGGTGTGATACGTTGTACTGTTTAGACACGTGTATGAGGAGGTGAGATAGGTTGTACAGCCTAAACACATGTATGGGGAGGTGAGATAAGGTGTACTGCCTAAACACAAATAAGGGGGGAGAGAAAAAGTGTACTGCCTAATGTAAGAGGAGGTGTGATAAGTTACACTGCATAGACACATTTGTTCTTGACGCCGCCCCACCCCACTCCACCCAAACCAAGCCAAACCATCCTACCCAACCCAACCCAACCTAACCCTCGCGACCCAACCAAAACTAACATAAAATCCACCCTACCAAAATCCCATGACCCAGATGAAGCGCGAATGTGACACATTCGACGGTCAGATCAAGGGACCAAGCACTGCACCAATACCTCCTAACCATCTCCCAACACAACACAACCCTCCCCAACCCAACCCAACCCAACCCAACCCACCCTAAAGTCATCAAGAAAATGAAGCGCGAACGTGACACATTCAACGGTCAGATCAAGGGACTAGAGGAAGCATCCAAGGCAGCCACTGTTGAGTATGACCGGACAGTGATCATGTTGAGACACCCAACCCTACCCAACGCTATCCAACCTACCCCAACCCAACCCACCCTCAGATCATCGAGAAGATGAAACGCGAGCGTGACACATTCGACGGTCAGATCAAGGGACTAGAGGAAGCATCCAAGGCAGCCACCGTTGAGTATGACCGGATTGTGATCGCGTCCAGGGAAACTAACCATTCAAAGGAGGTGGCCAAACAGGTGAGGGCTAGAGAGAGGGGGGAGTGGGGGGGGGGGGGGGGGGGGGGTATGACCGAATTTTTATCATGCCCAGGGAAACTAACGATTCAAAGGAGGCGACCAAACAGGTGAGGGCTAGAGAGAGGAGGAGAGTGTGTGTGTGGGGGGGGGGGGGGGGGGATGGGTTGGGTTGGTTTGAGATAGGGCCTGGGGAAAGGGAATGCTGAGGGGGGGCTGGGTTGTATGGCAGGATTGTGATGATGCCCAAGGAAACTAACCATTCAAAGGAGGTGGCCAAACAAGGTGACGGTTAGAGAGAGAGGGGAGGAGGGGGGGGGGGATGGGTTGGGTTGGGTTGGGTTTGAGATGGGGGCCTGGGGTAAGGGGGAGCTTGGGGGGGGGGGGGGGGGGGGGGGGGGGGTATGACCGGATTGTGATCACGTCCAGGGGAAACTAACCATTAAAAGGAAGTGGCCAAACAGGTGAGGGTTAGAGAGGGGGGGGAGGAGGGGGAGAGGGGGGGGGATAGGTTGGGATGGCTTGGGTTGGGTTTGAGATGGGGGCTGGGGTAAGGGGGGCTGGGGGGAGGGGATGGGTTGTGTTTGAGAGAGGAGCCTGGTGTGAGGGGGGGGGTGAAGGGGGGGGGGGGATGGATTGTATGACCGGATTGTGATTCATGTCTAGGGAAACTAACCATTCAAAGGAGGTGGCCAAACAGGTGAGGGCTAGAGAGGGGGGGGGGGGGGGGGGATGGGTTGTGTTTGAGAGAGGGGCCTGGTGTAAGGGGGGAGGTGAAGGGGGGGGGGGGATGGATTGTATGACCGGATTGTGATTCATGTCCAGGGAAACTAACCCATTCGAAGGAGGTGGCCAAAACAGGTGAGGGCTAGAGAGGGGGGGGGGGGGGGGGAGAGGGGCCCGGTAAGGGGGGTAAGGGGGGTAAGGAGGGGGGCATGGGGTTGGGTTGGTGAGGAGGGGTGAGAGAGGGGCCTGGAGGAAGGGGAGAGGGGGGGTATGACCGGATTGTGATCATGTCCAGGAAACTAATTATTCGAAGGAAGTGGCCAAACAGGTGAGGGTTAGAGAGAGAGGAGGAGGGGGGGGGGGGGGGGGGGGGCTGGGGTAAGGGGGTAAGGGGTGCTCGCTTGGAGGAGATGCTTCCCCCCAGTCCACCCCTACCCCCATCTCAAAACCCAACCCAACCCAACCCATCTCCTCCCTCCAATCCCACCACCACCCCCCTTACACACACACACAGGATCTAGCTGCGTTTGAAGAGGAGTTAGCAAATGGTCATGCAGGTGCAGGGCTGCCCGCTTGGAGGAGATCCTTTCCCCCCCCCCCCCCACCCCCACCCCCCACCCCCTATCTCAAACCCAACCCATCCCAACCCATCCCTTCCCCCCACACACACAATCCCCCACCCCCAACCAACACCCCTTGCACACACAGGATTTAGCTGCGTTTGAAGAGGAGCTGGCAAAGGGCCGTGCTGTCAGGGCTGCTCGCTTGGAGGAGATGCGATCCAATTCAGCTCTGGTCCAGAACACAAATGAAGCGTTGCTGCAGAGACAGTACCCCACTGCTATCGACGCGCTCAAGTCCCCTGGAGCAGCGTTGGGGGGAGGGGCAGACAAAGAGGTGCGTTCAGAGAGGGAAGGAGGGGGGAGGTGTGTGTGAGTGGGGGCGGGGGGGGGGGGGGGGCAGGACTGCCTGGTTGTCGGAGAATTTCAGCTCTGGTCTAGAACACTAATGAAGCGTTGCTGCAGAGACAGTACCCCACTGCTATCGATGCGCTCAAGTCCCCTGGAGCAGCGTTGGGGGGAGGGGCAGACAAGAAGGTGGGTTCAGAGAGTGGAGGAGGGGTGACAGGAGAAGAGGTGGGTGGGTGTGGGTGGGTGGGTGGGTTGGGTGTGGGTGTGGGGGGGGGGTCATGAGGCGGGGAGGGCAGCATCTACCACCCCCTCCTGTTATATTCAGTTGGGGGGAGGGGCAGGACAAAGAGGGGCATTCAGAGAGGGGAGGAGGGGGGTGGGGTAGGGGGGGCTCCTGAAATTGTTCGATGGCTATGAGCCGCTGTAGGTGCCACATCCACCGTTGAACTGCTGGACCGGCTGAACAAGTAGAAGGTAATAAAATATTAACTGATTGACCTTTTTCCCACTTTGCCTCGCCCCATCCAGGAACTCCCTCCCCCTCCCAAAATTGCTGAAGAGAAGGATGCGGTTTGACGGCTATGTGCCGCTGTAGGTGCCACATCCACGGTTGAACTGATGAACAGGCTATTGCCACAGCAAGAGACTGTAACAAACTTATAAACAGCTTGACCCCTTTTCCAACCTTGCCTCGCCCCATCCAGGAACTCCCTCCCCCTCCCAAAATTGCTGAAGAGAAGGATGCGGTTTGACGGCTATGTGCCGCTGTAGGTGCCACATCCACGGTTGAACTGATGAACAGGCTATTGCCACAGCAAGAGACTGTAACAAACTTATAAACAGCTTGACCCCTTTTCCAACCTTGCCTCGCCCCATCCAGGAACTCCCTCCCCCTCCCAAAATTGCTGAAGAGAAGGATGCGGTTTGACGGCTATGTGCCGCTGTAGGTGCCACATCCACGGTTGAACTGATGAACAGGCTATTGCCACAGCAAGAGACTGTAACAAACTTATAAACAGCTTGACCCCTTATCCAACCTTGCCTCGGCCCATCCAGGAACTCCCGTCCCCGCCCGAAATTGCTGAAGAGAAGGATGCGGTTCGACGGCTATGTGCCGCTGTAGGTGCCACATCCACCATCGAACTGATTGACAGGCTATTGCCACAGCAAGAGACTGTAACAAACTTATAAACAGCTTGACCCCTTTTCCAACCTTGCCTCCGCCCATTCAGGAACTCCCGCCCCCGCCCAAAATTGCTGAAGAGAAGGATGCGGTTCGACGGCTATGTGCCGCTGTAGGTGCCACATCCACCATCGAACTGATTGACAGGCTATTGCCACAGCAAGAGACTGGCAATAACTTGAAGAGCATGAGAGCACTAGCCAATAGGCAGCTGAAGGAGTTGGAGGGAGATGTGCTGCTTGCAAGGAAACACCTTGAGGAAATGAAAGGGGGCAGCTGCCTTAGCACACAGGCACAGCTGGATGCAGCAGAGGTGCGAGGGAGAGAGGGGGCTGGCCCGCAACCTAGTTGTGTAACACTGCTCACCAGAACGGGAAAGAGAGAGGAGGGGGGGGGGGGGGGGGGGGGGGGCTGCTTGCCAAGGAAACACCTGAGGAAATGAAAGGGGTAGCTATCTGAGCACACAGGCACAACTGGATGCGGCAGAGGTGGGAGGGAGAGGGGAGGGGAGATGGGGGGGAAAAGGGGGAGAGATGAGAGGGAGGAAGAGAGGGGGGAAAGGGGGAGAGATGAGAGAGAGGGAGGTGGGGGGGGCTTGCAAGGAAACACCTTGAGGAAATGTAAGGGAGTAGCTGTCTCAGCACACAGACACAGTTGGATGCGGCAGAGGTGAGAGGGGGGGAGAGAGAGAGAGAGAGAGAGAGAGGAGAGAGAGAGAGAGAGAGAGAGAGAAGAAGAAAGAGGGAGGGAGGGAGGAGGGGGGGCAGGGGGAGATGTGTTGCTTGCTAGGAAATACCTTGAGGAAATGAAAGGGGGGAGCTGTCTCAGCACAGTTGGATGCGCGGAGGTGCGAGGGAGAGAGGGAGAAGGCGGGGGGAGAGGATAGAGGGAAAAGGGGGAGATGAGAGGGAGGGGGGAGGGGGGGGGGGGGGGGGGCTTGCAAGGAAGTACCTTGAGGAAATGAAAGGGGTAGCTGTCTCAGCACAAAGGCACGATTGGTTATGGCGTGTGGGGGAGATAGAGTAAAACTATTTGACCTGCCACATGCAGCACATTCAACATTTCACCTGCCACACACAAATACACACAGGCCACCACCACCACCACTCCTAAACAAACGCACACCGCTACCACCACCACCACCACTCCTAAACAAACGCACACCACCACCACCACTCATAAATAGACACACGCACAAACCACCACCACCATCACTACAGGGCGACCTTGCAGACGCCAGGATGAAGATGTCTGCAAGGTGGAACGTAAACACACACACACACACATACACACACACACACTCGAACACACACCTAAACATACAAACACACACACCACCACCACTACAGGGCAACCTAGCAGACGCCATGATGAAGGTGTCTGCAAGGTAAAACACACACGCACACATACACACAAACTCGAACAAACACATACACGAACAAACACACACACCACCACTACAGGGCGAACTTGCAGCCGCCACCACGAAGGCGGAAGCCGCACGTTCATCCTAGGATGCGGCCATGAACTCGTACACAAACAAGCACAAAAGCACACACACACTCCACACACACACACCACCATACACCGCACGCACACACCACCACTACATGACGACCTTGCAGCTGCCACCACGAAAGCAGAAGCCGCACGTTCATCCTAGGATACGACCATGAACTCGCACACAAATAAGCACACACACACACACTCCACACACACACACACACACACACACACACACACCACCATACACCGCACGCACACACCACCACTACAGGGCGACCTTGCAGCTGCCACCACGAAAGCAGAAGCTGCACGTTCATCCTAGGATGCGACCATGAACTCGCACACAAACAAGCACACACAAACACACCACCACACACCACACACACACCACCACCACTACAGGGCGACCTTGCAGCCGCCACCAAGAAGGCGGAAGCTGCACGTTCATCCCACGATGCGACCATGAATTCGTACATCACCATCAGATCTGGCTTGGATCACCTGGCCTCCATGGTGGCCTCCCTGCCCCCGCCTGCCGGCGCAGCACCCTCCATGCTACATGGTGTAGGGACTAGTGGAGGCATCAACGCCGCTGGTGGGTCTGACTGGAAACGTTGAGAGAGTGGTGTTGCACCAGCTATTGTTTGTGGTACATTTTGGCAGCCTTTGTGATGTGCTGCTGGCCTCCCTGTCATTACCCCTGCAGGCGCAGCACCCTCCATGTTACATGGTGTAGGGGCTGGTGGAGGCATCAATGCCGCAGGTGTGTCTGGATGGAATTGTTGACAGTGTAGGTATTGTTTGTGGTACATGTTGGCAGCATGTGTGATGTCGTGTATGGTGGCCTCCCTGCCATTACGCATGCAGGCGCAGTACCCTCCATGTTACATGGTGTAGGGGCCAGTGGAGGCATCAACGCCGCAGTTGGGTCTGGATGGAATTGTTGACAGTGTAGGTATTGTTTGTGGTACATGTTGGCAGCATGTGTGATGTCGTGTATGGTGGCCTCCCTGCCATTACGCATGCAGGCGCAGTACCCTCCATGTTACATGGTGTAGGGGCCAGTGGAGGCATCAACGCCGCAGTTGGGTCTGGATGGAATTGTTGACAGTGTAGGTATTTGTTGTGGTACATGTTGGCAGCATGTGTGATGTCGTGTATGGTGGCCTCCCTGCCATTGCGCATGAAAAATAATCTGGCAAGTTTAGGTTGTCCAAATCTCAGAAAAGAAATAACGACCAGAAAGTGCAGTTCCAATCTAAGGGAGCCATTAAATGCCAGTTAGTCTATTATAACTGTATGAGTGTATAATAATATAAGTACCTAACGGTATTGCAATTTTGTCCATGTTCACATTGCACTAGGCTTGCACCATAAATCCTTCAAGCCCACGTAGGAGCACAGCTTGTGGAATGGACAGCTAGGTGGCGCTCAGATATGTGTGCCATCCTGGCTATCTAGATCAACCATTAGGCCAAATGTTTATAAAATTATGCATGTGAATGGTGATTTTTATTGCATATTGTGATAGAGGAGGTCAAAAGCTTTCCATTAAGCTATCTAAATCAAAAATATAATGAAAACCAAGAAAGTTAAGTGCAGGGACGTGTGCTGTACTTCTTTAAGTACAGACTACACGTTTTGTATACGACGTATATAAGGTCGATTTGAGAAAAAAAAACGGCGTATTTATGCGTATAAACGTATGAACGTATATTGTACGTTTATATGTTGGCCCAACCCTAACCACTATACACTATACTGTTTGTTTCAAACCAGGGGTAGGCCAAATAGGCTTAAGGGGCTAGCCCAACCGTGATTGGAAGGGCTAAAAATGAAAAGCATTGATGAACTGAACACCAAACAATGGCTTAACCGACGGGGACCTGACTTCGCTGCTACAGTGATCAATTTATTCTACAATACGAGTGGAATGAGAGAGGACCAGTAGTCCTCGTAAATTAAACAACGTTAGTAGCAGCATTAAAATATAAATAACCTGTTCGACGAATGGTTCTATGGTTGAGCTCGTTGAACGATGAACGTGCGGGGTTTGAAGCCCCACGGGTGCGCTTTTGTGTCTGCGGTCGCTGTCATCCGCCATGGTAGCTTTGTCCAGGTAAAGTAGCAGCCCGCTATCTACCGCTGTAAGATGGGGCTCCCTTAATTCCACGCCCCACCAGGAGTTATTTTTACTTTTGTTTAACAAAATCAACATTAAAATAGAAACTATCCCTTTGTCTGCAGGGACCCTGTCCTTGGGCGTTATTAGCTACATACAAATCAACATAAAAAATTCAAATATAATTATGTCTGTGTCTGCAGGGACCCTGTCCTCGGGCGTTATTAGCTACATACAAATCAACATAAAAAATTCAAATATAATTATGTCTGTGTCTGCAGGGACCCTGTCCTCGGGCGTTATTAGCTACATACAAATCAACATAAAAAATACAAATATAATTATGTCTTGGTCTGCAGGGACCCTGTCCTTGGGCATTATTAGCTACATAAAAATCAACATTAAATATACAAATAAATAGTCTTGGTCTGCAGGACCCTATCCTTGGGCAAGGTAGCTTTGCCAAGGTGACGAGATTGTGAGCATCTCCGAGGCCTTGGACACAATGTGAACAGCGGCTGCTGCAGCTAACAAGTGAGCATCACGTTGTTACTGATAGCACGTGTCTGTGTAGTTAGTGTCGTTACGTGTGTGTGTGTTTTCTGTGTGTAGCACGTGTGTGCGTGTGGTAATACGTGTATAATGCATGAGGCAGTGTGTGTTTTATGGTAATATGTGTGCGTCGGTGACGGTAGTGTGTGTGTGGTAGTATGTCTGTATGTGTGTGTGAGTATGTGTGTGGTAGTGGGTGTTGTCACTGGGGCATGGTAGCTTTGGCCAGGGTGGCAAAAATGTGAGCGTCTCTAAGGCTATGACACAATTTAAACAGAGGCTGTTAGCAGCTAACAAGTAACTTGAACATGAACTTGGTTATGTGTTGTTTGTTTATTGCTTCAGTTAAACGTGAACTTGGTTATGTGTTTATTGTTTATTGCTTAAGTTAAACGTGAACTTGGTTATGTGTTTATTTGTATTGTTTAAGTTGGATGTGAACTTAATTATGTGTTTATTGTTTATTGTTCAAGTTAAACGTGAACTTGGATATGTGTTTATTGTTTATTGCTTAAGTTAACGTGAACTTGGTTGCTATGTTTATTGGTATTGTTTCAAGTTTAACCTGAACTTGTTATGTTTTTTTTTTTTTTTTTTTTAAGTTTAACCTGAACTTGGTTATGTGTTCATTGCTTATTGCTGAAGTTAAACGTGAACTTGGTTATGTGTTTATTGTTTATTGTTCAGTTTTAACCTGAACTTGGTTTTTTTTTTTTTTTTTTTTTTTTTAAGTTTAACCTGAACTTGTTATGTGTTCATTGCTTATTGCTGAAGTTACCCCTCACCTCAAACGTAACTTCGGTGATATGTTTATTGTTTTGAAAAACTCAAGGCAAGCTAACCCTAGGATGCAAACAATCCACCACCACAGACCACAAATGACTAGGTCCGGCGTAATCATATGATGTTGACCAAAGTCGAGTATGATATCATATGATATCGTACAAATTGCATCATATGATATTTTATACGAATGGTAACTGTAGCCTAGTCAGATTGGCGCATTTCATATGATAGCGTATGATACCCATATTGCCGCTCCCTACAAATGGTCTTCAGGTAAAACATGAAGCAAAAACATAAAACCACCGCCATCGCCAACACCACCATCACTCAAATCCCAATGAACTGACTGCAACCATCCGCAGTCATTCTCCCTCTCTGCCAAGGCTGCTCAGGGCTTCTGCAAAGATATGCTGGTAACCCTGACTTCTCCTTTAGCACTACTGCTCCGTCCAGCTGAAATTGAAATTTGCAACGCCTTCCGTCCGTCACAGCGTACTACATTTTGTCATTTTGCGTCCAGAGGGGGTTCAAAACATTTCGTCAATCGCACAGTCGGGATCCAAAACCTTGCGCGCTAGGGCGCAATAGCGCGCGCGCGATGTAGTACCCTGGTACGTCATGCTGGTCTGAGGGCGTTTTCAGTGCCCCTCCCAAGCACTGCTCCTGTGCCTCCTGGTGTAAGATATTGGTACCTTGGTGTTGTTGCCTTACCACTACAAACAGACTCTTGTAAATGTGATCCCCCTGAAGCATTATATCCCACTGAATAAAGATGGGGATGCTCAGGTTGGTCTATAGTGTGTGAGGTTGAAGGAACCTTCCCGTTCGCTTGCACAGGGTAATGGTTACAGTAGTGTGGGTTTTCCTTTCGCAGACCGCTACTGTGCCTGAGGTTAGACTACCGCGCGACAGTACGGGGGAAGATTCTAGGCCTCTGTCAAGGCGGCAGGACGGCAATTGTGAACGAACTAACATAGCAATCTTCGAGCATTCCGCTAGAGCCCTTGCAGTTTAGCTGATGTTTGGGCTCGGCATTGCTGACTTTAGTGGTTGGTAAAAACGATTGTTTGGGTTCATCCATCAATGCCTTTTCCTTAAGGCCTTCCTAATTTCCCATCAAGTTGGGCAAGTCCCTTCAGCCTCTTTGGCCTACCCTGGACTGTATCATACATCCATTCATGATGGTGACTACTGCTAGTTTCCGGCTTACACAGTGGTTGTCCTTAACTTTTACGTCCTTGAGAAGTGGCACATTACTCGGATGTAACAATTTCATTTCATTTCATACAAACCTACATAGAGTGGCTGTTGTTTGGGAACGCAATGCTGACTTAGTGGCGTGGCTTCCCCAAACCCCACAAGAATCACAAATGACCCAAACTAAACCACCCCAAAGCACCAGCTGGGCTGTGCAGTGGTGCTGCAGGAGAAGTCAGGGTTGACTTATTATATACCTTAGCAACAGGATGAATTGAATCACTGTTGCACGAACTCAGGTCCCCCGTCGGTAAAACGAATTGCTTGGTGTTCGGTTCCTCTTTTCTTTTTCTTTTTAAGCCTTTCCTACAACGGTTGGGAAAGTCAATTTAGCCTATATTGCCTACCCCTGGACTGTTACATAAATACAGGCATACATATGTAGTAACAAATAACATACATTCATAGTGGGCTGGCTTACCCAAATCCCACACCACCGGTAATCACAAACGACCAAAACCATATATACCTCCATAATTATTCCCACAATCCCACTGTAATCGCATGCTTTGTTGAAGACTTGAAAGTAATGAAAGGAAGTCTCCACCCCCATGAGTTGAGACTGCCCGACACAAAACCTGCAGGACGGGCAGCCAATGTTTTTGTACGAAGACCTCAGTTCGAATGATGTTGCCACTCTACAAACGTTGTTGTCCGTTTGCGTCGGAGAGACCCACCTCCTGGTGAAATTCCCTTCACGGCTTCAAAAACACAAATTGAAGTCCCGGTAGGAACGGCGCAAATTAGGTTGAAAGTAGGGCCACTAATTGATTGACAGTTGATCCGGCATCCTACTGTACACGAAATCTACAGGCCCATATCCATGAACTATTTCATTTGGGCAACAATGCACTAGTCTCCTTATTACCGTAGGATGTTCATGCCATGTTCAATTCATACTGATATAAAATGTTTGATAAAAAGTGTTTGACGCCTCTCCTTTCCATTTTCTGCTACATGGTTGTGTTATGTTGCCTTGCGGTTTTTCCATTCAGGTGAGGGTCATAATCGCTATTTTGCATGTACCGTAAATACTGAAGAATGGCTACTACGTTAGGTTTATTTGGTTTCACAGAACCCTGTCATCACTTAGTCAGAATGAGGTTGTTTGGAAGGTTACTCATTATGCTAATGGCTGTATTACATAGCATACGGTAGTCATTGGGCGAGAGAGCGCTTTCTCAAGGCTTGTTAGTTGAAGGTATTTCACCGCAGGTGGTGGGTCTCCCTACACAAACGAGCGGTTGTTATAAGGGGCACCAAGGATTCAGATGTGACGAATTTATCTCTATTCAATACGGTATTGAAAGTTATTTTTGACCTTCCTAATTAAGTAGCTTCCTTTTTATCTGATATGACTTCACATTTAGCTTCACTCCTCCACTACCCAGTGAAACACAGTACTTGCACTTGAACATGGTTACATAGCTTCACTCCTCCACTACCCCCCTGTGAAACACAGTACTTGCACTTGAACATGGTTACATAGCTCCACTCCTCCACTACCCCCCTGTGAAACACAGTACTTGCACTTGAACATGGTTACATAGCTTCACTCCTCCACTACCCCCCTGTGAAACACAGTACTTGCACTTGAACCTGGTTACATAGCTCCACTCCTCCACTACCCCTGTGAAACACAGTACTTGCACTTGAAACATGTTACATAGCTTCACCTCCTCCACTTCCCCCCTGTGAAACACAGTACTCTGCACTTGAACATGGTTACCATAGCTTTCACATCCTCCACTACCTCCGTGTGAAACACAGTACTTGCACCCTTGAAACATGGTTACATAGCTTCACTCCTCCACTACCCCCCTGTGAAACCACGTACTTGCCACTTGAAACATGGTTCTTACATAGCCTTCACTCCTGCCAGCTACGACCCCCCTGTGAAACACAGTACTTGCACTTGAACGCCCTGGTTACACCCAGTATAGCTGCGTCAGCCAGCAATTTGCCTCTCTTGCAACAATTCAATTAAATGCTTACACCTATAATACAGATGTGCACCCAGTCACCGCTAACATGATCAACATGTAACCCAGGGGCAGGGGCGGGCAAGCCCAATGGTGGGTGGTTAGAGCCATGTAACCAAGTTCAAGTTCTTGGGTAATCTGACCCGGACAGAAGCAGCACACGATATGCTTTATAATCAGTCTCTTCAAATGACATCATCTATTTAATTCACTCATCCGCTGAATATGATTGATTTATGCTGGAGACGGCGAGGCATCCAAATTACTGCTGAAGCCATGTAACCAAGTTCAAGTTCCACCGATGCTAAAACTTCAGCGATCCACACCCCACATACGGTAGTAATGGTGTAAGGCTAAGTTATTTAATATAAGTGAATAAATAATATACCGTAAGCGCATGTTAGATAAGATTATAAATATTAGATTGACAAGGCCGTCTCAACCAAAAAATTTCGATATTTTCTTAAACACTGATATTATTGTGTCAATATAATAAAATTTGTTTACAAGCAAAAAATTAAATTTTGTTTTTCAAACCCAGTTCAAACCAATTTAAAATTAGTTTTTCAAACAAAAAATAGTTTTTTAAGCAAAACAGGTGAAAAACACCATCCCCCAATAGTGTGAAGGGACCCTTTAGCAGCCCCCCCCCCCCCCCCCCGGCTCCGGAACCGATCTATGTACAGCCACTTATTTCAGTCCACCACTTCGTCGTTATGTGTCTAATTATATGTCATTTTAGAGAGTTTTTGAAAGGCCTAATCTATTGAGGTTGGTCTCGAGTACATTGGAATGTTTGAAGCATAGGAAACTCATCATCATCAATGCCTATAAGGGCGCCTGGAGGCGCGTTCCTGAATGAAATGATTCGGATCCTTAGTTAATGTATTCTTAATTAATTGAATTGATTTGTATTTAATGTTGTGTTATTGTTAATTCAATTTCATTCCTTTCCATTTTATTGAATTAACGTGATTTGATCATGCATGTAATTTGCTTTAAATTGTATCAATTCGAATTGGATTAAATTCGAAGGGCGCCTGGAGGCTTTAAATTAATTGAATTCCAATGAATCGATTGATGATTTAGCAATTGTTAACTACAAGGTGACGAAAAAGAGAGTTGTTGGAGGGTTGTTTGATTTCTTAATCAGCAGTATTGAACGTTTCTGTAATGTAATGAAATGCATGTATGTAGATTGATTTTTTTACACGAATTTTGATGCAAGAAAAATGAGGCCAATCAGCGTGTCTGGTTGATTTTTACGGAATTTGTTGGCAAGGGTATTGCATGTTTCGGCCAGCCCAGACGTGGAACGGTATATCCCGTCGTCCTGCTGAACGGGCTTTTGGCCAGCGGCACTAAGTGGCGTCGGCTTGCCACTGCCCCGCCCCCGTCCCCGCCCCTGCCCCGGCCCCTGCCCCGCGCCCCCGCCAGGTGGCCACCGCCCCTGCCCCACGCACGCCCTGAGGTGGGTCCGTGGCTAATTATAGCTCAATCGTGCCCGATGGGAATCGTTTCGTTCCATTGTGATGCTTACATGTTTCGCCTCCAATTTTTGATTTTGACAATTCTGCTCCAAAACCTGTGTTTTTGCGCACATGTTTTAAGTGGTTCAAATTTTGAAATGTTAGCTCAAAACACCCTGAAATCAAATTGGTTAACGTTAATTGTAGCCTATTTGGCCCAACCTGAGCTCCTTTTCAATGAATTGCGATGCCTCATATGTGCTCTGGTCAGAATTTGTCCGGTATGAATAAGTCTTATAATTCATTTTTCAAAAAATATAGAATGTTCATTTTTTTTTTGTGTTCATAAAACCTGAAAAATTGTTTTGTGACACACGGAGGGACGGACAGAACGAACGAACGAACGCGACATTTTAATGGGCTAATCCCTTCTTCAAAAAATAAAGGGCGCCTGGAGGCGCGTGTCCCGAATGAAAATGTTTTAAGAATAAATAATTTGTAAATTTACAATTTTTAATTGTATAATTTTATTATTGTATACATTGGTTAATTGTTTAATAAATAAAATAAATGTATTAATTGATGAAATAATAAGATTTAAAATGAATTAATAGAATTATGTTAAATTGTTTTGATTACTTATAAGTATAATTAATTAATTGGATTAATCAACTACATTAATTAAATTATATTGTACATTAATAACTATCAATTAATTTAATTGTATGAATTCAGTTAAATTTAATTAATTAATTAATTAAAAATTGATTTAATTAATTTGATAGAATCAAAATTGTGTTGCTATTGACTTGAATTGGAATGCATTTAATTGATTTGAATTGTAATTCATTTGAATTCATATAGTGGATTTATTGAATTGAATCGATGGATGTAGCTTTTCATTTACTACGACAATTGACACTTTGTAGGGTTGTTAAATTTGAGGAGTATTAAACGTGGCATGGACTGTCAGTGTAGATGGACTTTAATTTGCAGAGCAGTTGATGCACAGGAAATGTAACCAAGTTAGAGCATAGTTGAATTTGTTCGGTCGCGCTCATCAGCCGCTATTACAAGCTTGATGGTGGCTTCTATTCCCCACTTTATTGGCAATGGCATCATTCGAGAGCCGCCAAATCAGGAAGGATAGACAGGGCTGCGCACTCATCAAGGCCCCCGCTTTTGCCTAATACAACATCGTATACGATTTCGCGGAGTGTGATTTGCGGTCGCACACGTGTTTGCCAATGAGTTGTAAGAGTCCGGCTGCTGGGGCGTTCCCTGGCGTGCGTAGGATTGAACACATAGTCTAGACAGCCCTGGACACGTGGCATCTGAATTATGGTCAACCGCTGGCATGCAAACCACTAAGCAACTAAACCCCCTGAACACATTAGACAAGTCACGGGCAGGACATGGGGCAAATAGTCAAGAAATAGTTGAATATGCAGAATGCGAGAAAGTGAGAGGAGGGAGGCTGGGAGTTTCAAAAGTAGTGAGAATAAGTAGGTCTTTCATCAGAATAAGCTACACACAAACATTTGAAAACAACTTTTGAGAAGGATCATGACCGCTGCAATGCTTATATCTCTAGTATGCGCACTCCAACTACGAGCCAAATGTTTGGGTGCAGAGTTTTCTGGGATTAGCAGCACACGACGGAGAGAGAGGACAAACTAATGTACAATGAGACGCACGTGGAACCCAGGGGGGTCATCAGAGGCCTAAAGCATACATACTACATATATAATATATATAAACCATGACATGCCATGCTATGGTGCACCATGCCATGCCATACCAATTTATGTACTAATGCAGGTAGGTACAAACCATACATAGCCTATGCTACATCCGCATGAAGCACACCATTAGCGACATTGTATCAGCATGCTGGAATACACCATACCATTGCCCATGCTATACTACACCATGCCATAGCACACCCTACTACCATGACTAACATGCATGTAGGTTTAAACCATACCATGCCATGCTACACCAGAGCCATACCACACCCAATATACATTTGTGATCATGATGTTGGTATAAAAACCATAACATGCCATTTGCTAATTTATGCTGCACCATGAGAGACCATACCAATATACCATGCTATGCCACACCATGTTTACGACAACATACTACCAAGTTACCATGCATGCAGGTATAACCATAACATGCCATGCTACGCTGGCACCATGTCATACCATATCAAATAATACCATTGGATAGATCGTAGGTACAAATTCATACATGCTATGCTTACACCATACCATATGACACATTATGTGTGGTGTGGATGTGGTGGCGTTGTGGTGTTTGGTGGTTTGGTGTGATTTGGTGTGTTTTGGTGCGTTTTTTGTGTGTGGTGAAGTTTGTGGTGTGGTGTGGTGATTTGTGTTGTGTGGTTGTGTTATGGGGATGCGTGTCGTGTCGGTCATGTCGTGTGGTGTGGTGAAAGGTGAGGTGTGGTGTAGAGTGATAGAGGTGTGGTGGTAGAGATGTGGTGCGTTGTGGTGCGTTGGGTGCGTTGTGGTGAGGTGTGTTGGTGTTTTGTCGTGGGTGCGTTGTGGTTTGTTTTGTTTTGGTGTGTTGTGTTTGTTGTGTTGTGGTTCGTTTTGTTTGTGGTGCGTTGGTGGCGTTGTGGTGCGTTATTTTGTGTGGTGTGCTATGTTATCATGTCATTTTGTGTCGTGTCATTTTGTGTCATTTGTAATTTGTGTCCTTTTGTGTCAATTTTGTATCATTTTGTTGTAGTGTGTGTTGTGGTGTGGTGTGGTGTGTGTGGTACGTTTTGGTTTGCTTGGTTATGGTGTTGTGTTTGTGTTGTGTTGTGTTGTGGGTTTGGCGTGAAATATCATTCATGTTGTTTTGTGTTGATTTTGTGTCTTTTGTGTCGTGGTGTGGTGTGTGAGGTGTGGTGAGGTATGGTGCAGTGTGGTGTGGGTGTGGTGTGGTGTGTTTGTGTTTGTCTCTCGTGTGTGTGGTAAGGTTGTGGTGTGAGTGTGGTGAGGTAGGCGGTGTGGTTTGAGGTGGTGTGGTGTGGTGGTGGCGTGGCGTATGATGTCGTGTTGTTTTGTCTGTCGCACCTTTGGTCGTTTTCCTACTGTCGTGGAAAAGGTATGGTGTGGTGCTGGTGTTGCGTGTGGAGGGTGTGGTGTAATGGTGTGGCCTGAGGTGTCGGTCGCTGCGCTGTGGTGCTGGTGAGGCGCGCTGGTGTGTGCGCTGTGTGGTGTGGTGTGGTGTGGTGTGGCTCGTGGTGTGGTGTGGTTGGTTCGGTGCTGGTGTGGTGTGCGTCAGGCGTCGGTGGTCGGCGCTCGGTGTAGGCCTGTGCTGGTGTGGGTGTGGTGTGGTGTGTGTGGTGTGGTAAGGTGTGATGTGGTAAAGGTTTGGTGTGGTGCGTGTGTTGCTGTTGTGTTTGTGTTGTGGTTTGGGTGTGGTGTGGTATCGGTGTTGCGTTGGCGTATATGTGCCGTGGTTGTTTTAAGTGTCGATTTGTGTGTTGTGTGTCGTGGTATGGCTAATGATTGTGGTGCGGTGGCGGTGTGGTGTGGTCGTCGCGTGTAGTGTGTGGCCTGTGGTGTGGTGTGGCGTGGTGTGGTGTGGTGTGACGTGTCAGGTGCTGCCGCTCGGTGGTGGTGCTGGTCCGTGTGGTGGTGTGGTGTGCGTCGTCGACGGTTGGTGTGGTGTGGGTGATGTGTGGTGTGGGTGTGAGGTGTGGTGTGGTGTGATGTTGGTGTGGGTGGTGATGGTGTGTGTGGGTGCGTGGTGTGTGGTGCGGTTTGGTGTGGTGTGTGTGGTGTGGTGTGGTTGGTTTTGGTGTGGTGTGGTGTGGTTTGGTGTGGTATGGTGAGGGCGTGGTGTGGCATGGGTGTATAGCTGTGGTGTTTGTGTTGTGTTGTGTTGTGGTGTGGTGTGGTAAGGTGTGATGTGGGTAAGGTATTTTGGGTGGTAGGTGTGGTGTTGGTGTGTGTGGTGTGGTGGTGGTGAGGCGGTGTGGTTTGGTGTGATGTGTGTGTTGCGTATGGTGTGGCGTGCTGTAATCATGTCGTGTTTGTTTTTGTGATGCGATTTGTGTTGTTTTGTGTGCGTGGTATGGTGTGGTGGAGGTGTGGTGTTGTGTGGTGTGGTGGTATGTGTGGCGTGGAATGGTGTGGCGTGGTGTGGTCGTGGTTTGCGCTGTGGCTGCACGTCGTGGGTGTGCGTGTCGCGTGCGTGGTGGTGGTGCGGGTGTGGTGCGCGCTCGTGCGCTGCCGGTGTGGTGTCGGTGAGCGTGTGGTGTGCTGTGCAAGGTGGGGTGGTGTGGTGTGGTGTGGTGTGGCGTGGTGAGTGGAGGTGTGGTGTGGTGTGGTGTGTTTGGCAGTGATCGTGGTGTGGTGTGTGTCGGTTGTGGTTTGCGTGTGGTGCCTGGTGTGCGCCTGAGGCTGTGATGTGGTGAGGTGCTGGTGCCAGGTGTGTGGGCGTGGCCCGTGGCGTGGCCGTGGCTGTGCTGGTGTGGTGTGGTTGTGCGTGTGCCGTGACGCGCGTGGCTGTGGTTTGAGGCTGCTCGTCGCGTGTGGTCGTGGCCTCGTGGTTTCGTTCGTGACTGGCAGCTGTGGGTGACTCCCGCGTTGGTGTCGTTTGCGTGTGCGCTCGCTGGTGTGGTGAGGTGTGACCTTGTGGTGAGGTGATGGTGTGGTGCCAGGTGTGGTGTAAGCGTGGCCGTTGTGTGTGGTGTGGTGTGGTGTTGTGTTGTGTGGTGGTAATGTTTGTGTGGTTGTGGTGTGGTCGTGGTGTGGTGCAGTGCGTGGTGTGGTTTGAGGTGGTGTGGACTGGGTGTGGCCTCGTGGTGTGGTGCGGTGTGGTGCGGTGTCGCCGCTGTGGTGTCGGTGTGGTGCTGCGGTATCTCCGCTCGTGTCTCTTTCTTGTCGTCGATTTGTGTCGTTTTTATGTTCCGCTCCGGTGTGCGTAATGTCGTGGTTCGCCGTGTCACTACGGTGCGCGGTGTGTGCTTGGGTGGTGAGGTGTGTGTGGCTGTGGTGTCGGTCAGGTGTGGTGTGGTTTGGTGTGATGTGGGTGTGCGTACTGGTGTGGGCGCTGCGCGCTATCACTGCTGGTGTTGTCTTTGTGTCTCATTTGTGTCGCTTTTGTGTCGAGGTATGCTATGGTGTTTTGTGTTGTGGTGTGTGGTGGCGTGGTGTGGTGTGGTGTGTGGTGTGGTGTTTGGTGTGGTGTGTGAGGTGTGGTGTGGCCTGTGGGTGTGGTCGCGGTGTGGTGTGGTGTGGCTGTGGTGAGGTGTGGGTGCGTGGCTGGGTTGTGGTGTAGTCGTGGCTCGAGCCGCGTGGTGTACGGCTGTGCCTGATGTGGTGTGGTGGTGCGTGATGGTGTGGTGTATTGTGGTGTGGTGTGGTGTGGTGTGAGGTGTGGTGTTGGTGTTGGTAACAGGTGTGGTGGTGGTTTGGTGTGATGTGGTGTGGTACTGGTGTGGCACGTGGCGTATCATGTGGTGTTGTTTTGCGTCCATTTGTGTCGTTTTGTGTCGAGGTATGGTTGCGTGTCGGTGTGTGTGGTGTGGGTGTGTGGTGTGGCGTGTGTCGTGTGGTGTGTGGTGTTGGTGTGGTGTGGTGTTTTGGGTTTTTTTTGCGGTGGGGGGGGGTTTCCGGTTGGGTGGGTTGAAGGGGTGTGGTGGTGGTTGTGGTGTGGCTGCTGGTGTGGTGGCGGTGTGGTGTGGTGTCGGTGTGGTGTGGTGAGGTCGTGGTGTGGTGTGGTGGGTGTGGTGCTGGTTGTGGTGAGGCGGTGGTGTAGGCTGGTGGTGAAGTGGCTTGGTGTCGGTGTGGTGTGCGTAAAATCGTGAATGTTGGTAAGGTTTGGTTGTGTTGTGGCTGTGGGCTTGTGGTGTGTTGTGGTGTAGTGTGTGGTGTGGCGTGGTGTGTGTGTGGTGCTGGTGCTGGTGTTGTGTTGTGTGTGGCTGTAGGTGTGCGTTGTGGTGTGGTGGTGGTGTGGCTGTGGCTGCGCGCCCTGTGGTGCTGGTGTGGCTGCTCGGTGAGGCTGTGGTGTGTGTGGTGTGGTGTGGTGTGTGAGGCGTGGTGTAAGGCTGTGTGATGTGGGGTGTGGTGTGGTGTGGTGGGTGTGGTGTGGTAGGTGGTGGTGTGGTTGTATTGTGGTGTGGTGTGGGTGTGCGTGTGGTGTGAGGTGTGGTGTGGTGTGGTGTGGTAAAGGTGTGGTGTGGTTTTGGTGTGGATGTGGTGTGGTAATGGTGTGGCGTGGCGTATCATGTCGTGGTGTTTGTTTTTGCGTCCGATTTGTGTCGTTTTGTGTCGAGGTTATGGTATGTGTGGGTGTGGTGTGGCTGTGTGGTGTGGCGTGGTTGTCGTGTGGGTGTGTGGTGTGGTGTGGTGGGTGTGTTGTGGAGGTGTGGTGTGGTGTGGTGTGGTGTGGTGTGTGTGGTTCGGTGTGGTGTGGTGTGGTGTGGTGTGGTGAGGTGTGGTGTGGCTGTCGGTGTGGTGTGGTGAGGCGTGGTGTAGGCTGTTGTGATCCGTGGTGTGGTGTGGTGTGGTTGTGGTGTGGTAAATACGTGAATGTGGTAAGGTTTGGTGTGGTGTGGTGTGGTGTGTTGTGGTGTAGTGTGTGGTGTGGCTGGTGTGTTGTGTGTGTGGGTGTTGTGTTGTGTTGTGTTGTGTTGTGTTGTGTTGTGTGTGGTGTGGTGTGGTGTGGTGTGGTGTGGTCTGGTGTTGTGAGGTGTGGTGTGGTAAGGTGTGGTGTGGTGTTGTGTGGCGTGCGAGGTTGGTGTGGTGTGGGCGTGGTTTGGTGTGGGTGTGGTGTGGTGTGGTGTGGTGTGATGTGGTGTGGTGTGGGTGTGGTTTGGTGTGGTGTGTGAGCTGGTGTGGATCCGGTGTGGTGTGGTGTGGGTGGTGTGGTGAGGCGCGGTGTGGTGTGGTGTGATGTGGTGTGGTGTGGTGTGGTTGTTGGTGTGGCGTGGTGTGTGGTGTCGGTGTTGACTGGTGCGGTGTGGTGTGGTGTAGTGTGGTGTGGTGTGGTGTGGTGTGGTGGTGGGTGGTGGGTGTGGTGAGGAGTGGTGTGGTTTGAGGTTTGTGGTGTGGGTTTGGTGGGTGTGGTGAGGTGTTGGGTGGATGCCTGTGCTGTGGGTGGGTGGTGTGGTGTGGTGTAATGTGGTGTGGTGTGTGGGTGGTGTGGTGTGGTTGTGGTGTGGTGTGGTAAGCGTGTGATGTGGTAGGTTTGGTGTCGTGTTGGTGTGGTTTGTGAGCGCGTGCGTGCTGGTTTCGGTGCCAGCGCCCATCTTGTGGCTGTGCTTCGGAGTTGTGTTTGTCGTTGCTCGGTGCTGTGCGGTGTGCGAGCTGGTGTGGTAAAGCGTGTTGTGTGGTTGGTCGTGGTGTGGAGTGTTGGTGTGGTGTGGTCTGGTGTGGGTGTGGTGGGTGGGGGTGGTGGTGTGATGTGGTGTAGTGTGATGGAGCGTGTGGTGTGGTGTGGGTGGTGGTGGTGTGGTGCCTGGTGGTGCGTTGTGGTGTGGTGTGGCGAGTGTGGTGTGGGTGGTGTGGCGTGGTGAGGTGTGGTTGTGTGTGGTTGTGTGGTGTGGTTGTGTGTACCCCCGCCGTGGTGGTGGATCGGTGGGTGTGTGGTCGTGGCTGGGTGCGTGTGGTGTGGTAGGGGTGTGGTGTGGTCTGGCTCGTGCGCGTGGCGAATCATGTAGTGTTTGTTTGGTGTCGATTTGTGTCGTTTTATGTCGTGTTATGTATGGTGTGGTACGCGTGTATTGTTGGTGTGGTGTGTGTGGTGGGTGCGGTGTGAGGTGTGGTGTGGTTTGGTGTGGATGTGCGTGAGGCGTGGTGTGGTTTTGAGGTGATGTGGTGTGATGTGTGTGGTATGGTCTGGCCTGGCGTATCAATGTGTGTTTTTTGGCGGTCCATTTGTGTCGTTTTGTGTCGTGGTATGAAGATAAGAGAGATGGCGGTGTGGGTAGTGGTGGTGTGGCGTGGTGGTTCTTGTGGTGTGTGGGCTGTGGAGTGGTGTGGTGTGGTGGTGGTGTGGTGGGTGGTTGGGAGTGTTGGTGTTGGGTTTTGTGTTTGTGTTGTTTGTGTTGTGTTGTGTGTGGTGTGGTGTGGTGTGGTGGGTCTGGTGTTGTGAGGTGTGGTTGTCCGTGCGTAAAGTGTGGTTGTGGTGGTGGTGTGGCGTGCGAGGTTGTGGTGTGGGTGGTGGCGTTGGTTTGGCTTGTGGTGTGGTGTGGTGTGGTGTGGTGATGATGTGATGTGGTGTGGTGTGGTGGTGGTGTGGGTGAGGCGTGGTGTGGATGGCGGTGTGGTGTGGTGTGGGTGTGGTGAGTGCGGTGTGGGTGTGGTGTGGTGTGGTGTGGTGTGGTGTGGTGGTGGCGTGGTGTGTGGTGTGGTGTTGACTGGTGCGCGTGTTGGTGTGGTGTAGTGTGGTGTGGTGTGGGTGTGGTGTGGTGTGGTGAGGAGTGGTGTGGTGTTTGAGGTTGGTGTGGTGTGGTTTGGTGTGGTGTTGGTGGTGGTGTGGTGTGGTGTGGTGTGGTGTGGTGTGATTTGTGGTTGGTGTAGTGTGGTGTGGTGTGGTGTTGGTTGTGGTGTGCGTGTGGTGTGGGGTGTGGTAGGTGTGATGTGGTAAGGTTGGTGTGGTGTGGTGTGGTTTTGGTATGGCGTGGTGTGGTTTGGCTGTGTTGTGTTGTGGTCGGTGTTGCAGTTGTGTCTGTGTTTGTTCTGCTGGCTGGCGGTGTGCGGAGTGGTTGGCTCAAGGTCGGTTGTGCGGTGGCGCCTCGGTGTGGCTGTCCGGGCTGTCGCCGCCTGCTGGTGTGTGAGGTGTGGCTCGACGTGTGGCGTGGTCGAGCGTGTGGTGTGTGTGGCCCTGTGCGTGTGCGGTGTGGTGTGGTGTGGGTGTGAGGCGTGGTGTGGGATCGGTGTGGTTGGTGTGGTGTGGTGAGGTGCGGTGGGTGGTGTGGGTGTGGTGGGCGTGGTGTGTGGTGTGGTGGTTGACTGGTGCGGTGTGGTGTGGTGTAGTGTGGTGTGGTGTGGTGTGTGTGGTGTGGTGTGGTGCTGGTGTGGTGTGGTGAGGACCGGTGCCGTTGGTTTGAGGCCCCTTCGTCGTCGCGTGTGGTTTGCGTGTGGTGCTGGTGACGCCGTCCTGTGGTGTGCTGTGGTGTGGCTGTGGCTGCGTCGGTGCTGCAATGTGCGCTGCTATTGTGGTGTGGTGTGCCGTGTGGTCGCTCGCGTGCTGGTGTCGTGTCGGTGTGGTGTGGTGTGGTGTGCGTAGGTGTGGTGGTGGTGGTTGTGTGGCGTGGTGAGGTCTGGGTGTGGTCGTGGTGTCGGCTGTGGTGTGGCTGTCTGGCTGTTCGTGGTGTGGTGTCGTTCTCGGCTGGTAGTCGGTGGTGTGAGCTCGAGGCGTCGTGTGGTTGTGGCGTGTCCGGTGTGGCCTGTTCGTGCCTGTGTGGTTGCTGTTGTGTTGTCGCCGTGCTCGCCACTGTGCGCTGACGGGGTGGTGAGGTGTGGTGTGCGTGGATTTTGGTGTCGGCGTGGCCGTGGTGTGTGGTGTTGGTGTGGTGTGGTTGTGGTGGTGCGTGAGCGGCCGCTGGTGTCGGTTCTGAGGCTCGGTGTGTGTGGTGCCTGCGTGCTGGTGTGCCGTCCGCCTGGAGTGCGCGGTGCCGTATCATATCGGTCTTCGTCCTTCTTGTGTCGATTTGTGTCGTTCTTTTATGGGTGTGGCGTGTGGTGTGGTGTTGTGTGTTGTGTTTGTGTTGTGCTTCTGTGTTCGTCGTTGGTTGGCTGCTTGTGCGTGTACATGTGGCTCGCTGGTGTGCGGTGCAGGATGGTGTGGTCTTGAGGATTGTGGTGGTGTGTTGTCGGTGTGGCGGTGGCTGTGGCTGTGGTGAGGTTGGTGAGCGTGTGGTGTGGTGGAATTTCTCGGTGCTGGCCGTGGCGTGGGAGGCTGTATCTGCTCTCAAGG
>JAJSRW010001536.1:0-47139 GCA_022414725.1 Microglena sp. YARC
CAGCATAAACAGCCTTATCTCTTTCCCAACCCAAGCACCAGCAAGCCCATCCAACACACGCCCACCTTCTTATACTATGTTACCCACCCCATCACCCACCCAACCCAACAGCCCAACCTTCTACACACCAACACCAGGTAACCACCAACTCCACCTTACCCACAGCCACTTACTGACCCACCTTCTACACCACTCTTGCCCCAAAGCAACCCCAACCCCAACCCCCAACCAAGCACCAAGCACTCCCATCCGGGACAGCCCACCTTCATATTTACTATGTTTAGCCCACCCCATACCCACCCATCCCAAAGTCCAACCTTCTACTACACCAACTATCAATTAACACCAAAGGCTCACACCACTACCCACAAGCACTTAATCTGAGCCCACCTTCTACACCCACTCCTTGCCCCAAGCAACCCCATACCCCCAACCCCAACCAGAACACCAGATCCCATCCCAACAGCCCCACCTTCTATTACTATGTTACCCACCCCAATCACCACCCACCCAACAGCCCCAAACCTTCTACACACCATAACACCTAAGGGTAACACCACTTTCCACCTTACCCAACAGCCCTTACTAAGCTGACCCACCTTCTTACACCCTACTCCTTCCAAGCAACCCCAACCCAACCCCCAACCCAAGCACCAAAGCATTCCCACTTCCACACCTCCACCCTTCAACTATGTTACCCACCCCACCACCCACCCACCAACACCAAAACGTTCTACCCACACCAACACCAAGGTAAGACCAAACTCCACCCTATTCCCAAACAGCCCACTTAACTGACCCACCTTCTACACCCTACTCCTTGCCCCAAGCAACCCCAACCCCAACCCCAACCCAGTCACACAGCAGGGCCCATCCAACAGCACCCACCTTCTATACTATGTTACGCCCACCCCATCACCCACCCCCACCCAAAGCTCCATACCTTCTACACCAACACCAAGGTAACACCTATCCACCCTACCCAGAACAGCCCACTTAACTGATCCCACCTTCTAACACCCCTATCTCCTTGCCCCAAGCAACCCCAACCCCCAACCCAGCCCAGCACCAGAGCCCAGTCCAACAGCCCCACCTTTCTATACTATGCTTACCCACGACTTCATCACCACTCCCACCCAAACAGACCCAACCTTTACACACACACCAATCATGGTAACACCAATCCACCACCCAACACGGCCCACTTACAACTTGATACCCACTTCTACACCCATGACTCCATTGCCCCCAACAACCCCAACCCCAAACCCAAAACCTTCAGCACCAGAGAGAGATATCCAACAGCCCACTTCCATACTATTGTACGCCCATACACTCACCACACGGCCTGCCTCACACCAACACCAAGGTAACCACTCCCACCTTCTCAACAGCCCCACCTAACTGACCCTCTACCCCTACTCCTTGCCAAGAACCCAACCACCCAACCCAGCACCAGCATCCCAATCCAACAGCCCCACCTCCATACTATTTTAACGCACCCCATCACCCACCCACCACAGCCTGCCTCTACACACCAACACCAAAGGCAGCACCACCAGCCTTACCCACACCCACCAACTGACCCACCTTCATACACCCTACTCCCTACCCCACTCCACCCCCAACCCACCCAACATCCCATCCAACAGCCCCACCTCCTACACTATTTTAACCCACCCCACCTCACCCACCCACCCGACATCCCACCCAACAGCTTCCACCTTCTTCACCTCTACTCCAACTGCAGCACGAACTCCAACCTAACCAACAGCCTACCCAACAGCGCCCACCGTATGCACAGTATCAGCCAATTCCAAACCAACCTTTACTCAAGAGCTCTCAACCTTCCCCACCCTACTCCCTACCCTAACCCCAATCTCTTGTCTCCCTACCCAAACCCAAACCCACCCAACAGCCCACCCAACAGCCCCACCTTCACCTCTTGTCTCCCTTACCCAAACCCATCCCAACCAAACAAGCCCCGCCTTCACCTCTTGTCTCCCTACCCAAACCCACCCAACAGCCCCGCCTTCACCTTTGTCCTCCCTACCCAACTCCACCCAACAGCCCCACCTTCACCTCTTGTCTCCTACCCAAACCCACCCAACAGCCCCACCTTTCACCTCTTGTTCTCCCCCTACCCAAACCCACCCAACAGCCCCGCCTTTCACCTCTTGTCTCCCTACCCAAACCCACCCAACAGCCCCGCCTTCACCTCTGTTGTCTCCCTACCCAAAACCCACCCAACAGCCCCAACCTTCACCTCTTGTCTCCCTACCCAAACCCACCCAACAGCCCCACCTTCACTCTTGTCTCCCTTACCCCAACCCCACCCAACAGCCCCGCCTTCACCTCTTGTCTCCCTACCCAAACCCACCCAACAGCCCCGCCTTCACCTCTTGTCTCCCTACCCAAACCCACCCAACAGCCCCACCTTCACCTCTTGTCTCCCTACCCAAACCCACCCAACAGCCCCACCTTCACCTCTTGTCTCCCTACCCAAACCCACCCAACAGCCCCACCTTCACCTCTTGTCTCCCTACCCAAACCCACCCAACAGCCACACCTTCACCTCTTGTCTCCCTACCCAAACCCACCCAACAGACCCACCTTCACCTCTTGTCTCCCTACCCCATACCTGGGCTTTGCTATATTATTATATTGATACATACAGATACACACAATATTAAAATAGGTCAGTGTATATTGTAATGTGTGTTCTAACGTTTTTTGTTATTGTGGTGACGCCTCGTGTGTCAGCACCTTAACCTCTTGTCTCTTCACTCAACCAGGGCTTGGCCATAAGTTCTGATTCATCAGCTACTGAAACTGAAATCTGATACTGAAGGAGGAGAAAAAAGAAAAAAGGAAAAAGAGGAGGAGGAGGAGGATTATGGGTGGATGGTTTCGGAGCGGCAGCAAGAGGCAGATACCAAAGCGAAGGCGTGTGTAGTGACACTCATTGTCTTCTGCAACGCGTGGCGACTGGATATGTCCTCAAGGTATAGTTGTAATATCATACAACATACCGGTATAATACCCCAAAAAACTCGAAAATGTTTCATTTTCTGTTTTGAAGGGATTATCGCTCCGGATATGTGTCCTGTCCTGTCCTGTTTCGTTCTGTCCTACTAAAAAAATGGATGAGACAATTATCCAAACCTCCACAATTATCCAAACCTCATTTTTCTTGAATATTCGGACTCTGCTTTTGAATTCTATGACCCCACTATATTTGTTAATCATGTTTCGCCAACATATAAGCATCGCAAATGGCAGTACAAAGTACAAAAACCACCCTATAGAAAGGACCAAAAATAAGGTTTCGCCACCCATATTCTCCAAATGTAAATTTTATTGCATATTCGAAACGCCTTGAAATTCTATGGTTATGTTTGCACTAAGGAAATCGTTGTTTTTGGGCCACATATAAGTATCGAGAAGTGAGGTACAAAGTACGCAAAGAGCCTTGCAATTTTTTTAGCACAAAATCGGACATTTGATGCTTTTTTCTCACGATTTGAAATCTTTGTGAGTACATTTAAGCACTCATTGTACTTCGAAAAGCAAATATAAACACTATTATAACAGCCAAGTCACATTCTCACAAGAGCACATGAAGCATCGCAATTCGCAAAAATCGAAACTTTGCACCTTGGCACTTGAAGCAAATTTGGCTCATTCACTATAAATTCAAAAATCGTGAGAAAACAGCAATACAAACCTTTGCAAAAAAACTGCCCAAACCCTCAATCTAAGTACAAATTCGAATGCTCCGTCTGAATTCTATGATACTCCTGCATCAATTTCATTTTCTTTGGCCAACATATAAGCATAGCAAATTTGCGATAAAAGTACGGAATTCGGGTGAAAAAAACGCTTTTTTGCAGACGTCATTTTTTGATCTAAATGATCACACATTCGGATTCCTTTCGAAATTCGATATTCCTTGGCATTAATTTGAGTTGTTTGGAGCAAAGATATAAAGCATAGCAAAATCCAGCTTGCGGTGTAACTTTATAGCTCCACAATCGTTATTAACGGTCCGTTGCGCTTATCATTACTCGAACCAATGGTACACATTCGTATATCACTATAAGCAATTGTGCATCTCTTATTTACTTCGACCACAGTATCATCAGAGCAAACGTTATCATCACAAGTCACAAATACAACTGATTTTGGGGTGTTTTTGGCCAAAACGTAACAATTCACAGGTAAGGATTCGACTTAAGGGTGCCACGAGCTAACATTGCAAGTGAGAAGTATACCATCACGTGCCGTGCCATCCGTTTGGGAATAAATATGTTCTCAAAACATCCATTTGGAAACATATAAGCATCCCAATTCGTGATATAGTAAATTTGGCACATGGGCGTTTTGCTACATTGCGCACTTGGACCATTGAGCCAAACATGTAATCTACAGGTCGGCAGTTCGAATCTGCCTCGGACAAAAAAACATTTTTCGAAAATCGAACTTTTTACACACCAAGAAGCCCTGAACTATTCAATTAGTATGTTTAAATTCGGGGTTCCCCCAATGAAGGAGGTTACCCATGCAGATGGTGACTGATGCACGAGCCCCCATGCAGGTGGTGACTCATGCCTAAGCCCCTATGCAGGTGGTGACCCATGCTTGAGCCCCCATGCAGGTGGTGACCCATGCATGAGCCTCCATGCAGGTGGTGTACTGATGGCTAAAGCCCCATGCAGGTGGTGACTCATGTCTGAGCCCCATTGCAGGTGGCGACCCATGGGGCCTTGAGCCCCCATGCATGTGTTTTGACCCATCCCTGAGGCTTCATGCAGAAGGAGACCCATGCATGAGCCCCCAAGCATGTGGTGACCCATGTCAGAGCCCCCATGTAAGGTGGTGACCCATGCATGCGCCCCATGCAGGTAGTCACCCATGTTGCCTGAAGCCCCCATGCACGTGGTGACCCATGCCGAGCCCCATGCAGGTGGGAACCCCATGCCTGAGGCCCCGCATGCATGTGTCCCATGCCTGAAGCCCCATGCAGGTGGTGACCCATGCATGAGCCCCCATGCAGGTGTTCACTCTTGGCAATGAGCCCCCCATGCAGGGTGGTGACTCAAGCATGAGCCCCATGCAGGTGGTGACTCATGCCTGATCCCCATTGCAGGGGGTTGGGGGGGGGGGGGGGGGGTTTGACTTTCATGCTGAACCCCCATGCAGGTGGTGACCACATTACATGCATGCGCCCCGCACGTGGTCACCCATGCCCGAGCCCCCATGCAAGTGGTGACCCATGCATGAGCCCCCATGCAGGTGGGGGACCCATGCCTTAGCCCCCATGCAGGTGGTTCGTCCCATGCTTCAGCCCCCATGCAGGTTGGTGACCCATGCATGAGCCCCCATGCAGGTGGTCACCCATGCCTGAGCCCCCATGCAGTTGGTGACTGATGCCTGATCCCCATAGGGAGGTTACCCATGCAGGTGATGACTGATGCACGGACCCCCATGCAGGTGGTGACTCATGCCTGAGCCCCCATGCAGGTGGTGACCCATGTTTGAGCCCCCATGCAGGTGGCGACCCATGCATGGAGCCTCCATGCAGGTGGTGGACTGAATGCTTGAGCCCCCATGCAGGTGGGTAACTCATGCCTGAGCCCCCATGCAGGTGGTGACCAATGCTTGAGCCCCCATGCATGTGGTGACCCATGCTTGAGCCTTAATGCAGGTGGTGACCCATGCATGATGCCCCCATGCAGGTGGTGGACCCAGTGTTAGAGCCCCCATGTAGGTGGTGACCCATGCATGCGCCCCCATGCACGTGGTCACCCATGCCTGAGCCCCATAACAGGTGGTGACCCATGCATGAGCCCCCATGCAGGTGGGGACCCCATGGCTAATTACGACCCCATGCAGATGGTGTCCCTTCAGCCAGGCCCCAGTGCAGGTGGTGACCCATGCATGAGCCCCCACGCAGCGTGGTCACCCAGCCTGAGCCCCATGCAGGTTGGTGACCGATGCCTTAATCCCCCATGCAGGGTGGTGACCAATGTTGGAAGCCCCCATGCAGGTGGTGACCATTTCCTGAGCCCCCATGCAGGTGGGTGACCCATGCATGAGCCCCATGCAGGTGGTCACTCATGCATGACCCCCCCAAGCAATTGGTGACTCATGCTTGAGCCCCGATGCTAGCGTGACTCATGCTTGAGCCCCATGCAGGTGGTGACTCATGCATGAGCCCCGCATGACAGTGGTGACCCATGTAATAAGCCACCATGCAGGTGGTGACCCATGTATAAGCCACCATGCAGGTGGTGACCCATGTTTGAGCCCCCATGCAGGTGGTGACCCATGTTTGAGCCCCATGATGGGTGGTGACCCATGCCTGAGCCCCATGCATGGGTGTGCACCCCATGCCTGATGCCTGAACCCCATGCATGAGGTGTTGTGACCATCTGCATAGCCCCCATGCAGGTGGTGTGTGATGCCTGAGCCCCCATGCAGGTGGTGACCCATGCCTGAGCCCCCATGTTAGGTGGTAACCCATGCCTAAACCCCATGGCAGGTGGTGAAACCATGCATGAGCCCCCGGTGTAGGTGGTTTACCCATGCCTGAGCCCCCATGCAGGTGGTGTCCCGTGCCTTAGCCCCCATGCATGTCGTGACCCATGCCTGAGTCCCCATGCAGTTGGTGACCCATGCCTGAGCCCCCATGCAGGTGACCCATGCCTGAGCCCCCATGCAATTAGTGACCCGTGCATGAGCCCCCATGCAGGTGTGACCCATGCTGAGCCCCATGCAGGTGGTGACCCATGCAAGAGCCCCCATGTAGGTGTTTGACCCATGCTTGAGCCCCCCATGCAAGTAAGGTGACCCATGCTTGAGCCCCCATGCAGGTGGTGACCCATGCCAGAAGCCCCCATGCTGGTGGTGACCCATGTATCCGCCCCCATACAGGTGGTGACTCATGCTTGAGCCCCCATGCATGTGGTCACCGATGCCTAAGCCCCCATGCAGTTGGTGACTCATGCCTGAGCCCCCATGCAAGTGGTGACCCGTGCATGAGCCCCCATGCATTTGGTGACCCATGCCTGAGCCCCATGCAGTGGTGACACCATGCAAGAGCCCCCATGTAGGTGTTTGACCCATGCCCGAGCCCCCCATGCAGTTGGTGACCCATGCTTGAGCCCTCATGCAGTGTGGTGACCCATGCCTGAAGCCCCCTGCGGTTGGTGGTGACCCATGCATTGAGCCCACATGCAGTGGTGACCCATGCCTGAGCCACCATGCTGGTGGTGACTCCATGCTTGAGCCCCCATGCAGGTGGTGACCATGCCTGAAGCCCCCATGCTGGTGGTGGCTGACCCATGCATGAGCCCACATGCAAGGTGGTGACCCATTGCCTCAGCCCCCTATGCTGGTGGTGACCATGCATGAGCCCCATGCGTGCTGGGTGACCCATGCTTGAGCCCCCATGCAGGTGGTGACCCATGTCTGCAGCCCCATGCAGTTGGTGACCCGCATGCGTGAGCCCCCATGCAGGTGGTGACCCATGCCTGAAGCCCATGGCTGGTTGTGATCTCATGGGACCTGCAGTGAGCCCCCATGCACGGTGGTGACCCATGTCTAAGCCCCCCATGCATGTCGTTGCCCCATGCCTGAGAGTTACCCATGCAGGTGAGTTGACTGATGCACGAGCCCCCATGCAGAGTGGTGACTCATGCCTGAGCCCCCATGCAGGTGGTGACCCATGTTTGACGCCCCATGCAAGTGGGTGCCCATCGCATTGAGCCTCCATGCAGGTGGTGACTGATGCTTGAGCCCCCATGCAGTGGTAACTCATGCCTGAGCCCCATGCACGTGGCTGACCCACTGCTTTGAGCCCCCATGGCAGGTCGGAGATGACCCATGCTTGAGCCTTCATTGCAGGTGGCTGACCCATGCACCTCCAAATGAGCATGAGCATGACCCCCATGGCAGGTGGTGACCCATGTTAGAGGCCCCCATGTAGGTTGGTGACCCCACTGCAAAATGCACCCCCTATGCACGTGGTTCCCTGCCGAGCCCCATACAGGTGGTGGGACCCATGCAATGGAGCCCCCATGCCAGTTTCTGCGGGGACCCATGAGCTCTAAGACCCCCATGCAGAGTGGTGTCTCATGCCTTCCACGCCCCCCCAGCCCCCATGCAGGTGGTGACCCATGCATGAGCCCCCAATGCAGGTGAGCACTCATGTGATGAGCCCCACCATGCAGGTGGCTCCACTCATGCATGAGCCCCCCATGCAAGTGGTGGTGACTCATGCTTTGAGCCCCCATAGCTCTCATGCTTGAGCCCCCATGCAGGTGGTGACTCATGTAAAGAGCCCCCATGGGTGGTGACCCAGTATAAGCCACCATGCATTTGGTGAACCATGGCCTGAGCCACCATGCAGGTGGTGAACCAATGTTTTGACCAGCCCCCATGCAGGATCCGTGGTGACCCATGCCATGCAGGTGGTGGATGCCTGGACATGCACGGTGGTGACCAATGCCTGGATCCCCATGCAGGTGAGATGGGACGCCATCGCATTGCAGCCCCCATGCAGGTGGTGTTGATGCATGAGCTCCCATGCAACGTCGGGCCCGGTGGTGACCCATGCCTGAGCCCCCATCCTTGTATGTAGGTGGAAACCCATGCCTGAACCCCATGTAGTCTGTTGTGGGGGGGGGGGGGGGGGGGGGGGGGGGAAAAAAAAAAAAAAAACCATGCATGAGCCCCCATGTAGGTTGGTGACCCATGCCTGAGCCCCCCATGCAGGTGGTGTCCCGTGCCCTTTAGCCCCCATGCTGGTGGTGACCCATGCCTGAGTCCCATGCTGGTGGTGACCCATGCCTGAGTCCCCATGCAGGTGGTGACCAGGCATGCCTGAGCCCCCATGCAGGTGGTGACCCGTATGCGTGAAGCCCCCGATGCAGGTGGTGACCATGCCTGAAGCCCCCATGCTGGTGGTGACTCATGCCTGAGCCCCCATGCAGGTGGTGACCCATGTCTAAGCCCCCAAGCATGTCGTTGCCCCATTCCTGAGGTTACCATGCAGGTGGTGGCTGGTGCGTGACGATGCACGAGCCCCCATGCAGGTGGTGACTCATGCCTGACTTTGCCCCCATGCACGTGGTGACCCATGTTTGAGCCCCCATGCAAGTGGCTGCCCCATGCATGAGCCTCCATGCAGGTGGTGACTGATGCTTGAGCCCCCATGCAGTTGGTAACTCATGCCTGAGCCCCATGCACGGTGGTGACCCATGCTGAGCCCCCATGCATGTGGTGACCCATGCTTGAGCCTTCATGCAGGTGGTGACCCAGCATGAGCCCCCCATGCAGGTGGTGACCATGTTAGAGCCCCCATGTAGGTGGTGACACCCATGCATGCACCCCCCATGCACGTGGATCACCCCATGCCTGAGCCCCCATACAGGTGGTGACCCATGCATGAGCCCCCATGCAGTTGGGGACCCCATGGCTAAGACCCCATGCAGTGGTGTGTCCAGGTGTACCCCTGTCCCATGCTTCAGCCCCCATGCAGGTGGTGACCATGCATGGCCCCCATGCAGGTGGTCACCCATGCCTGAGCCCCCATGCAGGTGGTGACAGATGCCTAATCCCCCATGCAGGTGGTGACCAATGTTGGAGCCCCATGGGCATGCAGGTGACCCATGAGGTGACCCAGGTGCATGAGACCCCATGCAGGGTGGGGTCTGCAAGTGGTGACCATGCTTGAGCCCCATGCATGAGTCACCCCCCATGCAGGGTGTGTGAGTATAAAGCACGCATCATGCCCATGAGCCCCCAGGTGGTGACATGCAGTGGACCCATGCATGAGCCCCATGCACTCCTGGGGCCCCATGCAGTGAGCCCCCATGCAGGTGGTGTGTGATGCCCCATGCAGGTGGTGATCCCATGTGGTTATGACTCATGTAGGTTGTGACTTGAGCCCCATGTAGGTAGATAGAGCGTTGGAGTGGTGACTCGTCCCGTGCCTTATGCTTGAGCCCCCATGCAGCCCCATGTGGTGACCCATGACTCATGCAGGTGGTACATGAGCCCCCATGCAGGTGGTGACCCATGTATATGCTGAAGCCACCATGCATTTGGTGACCCATGCCTGAGCCACCATGCAGGTGGTGACCATGCTGTGCCCATGTTTGAGCCCCCATGCAGGTGGTGACCCATGCATGAGCCCCCATGCAGGTGCAGTGACCAAGCCCCTGCATGTTGGGTGGACTGGGACAGGTGGTGGACCATGCAGGTGGTGACCCATGCATGAGTGGTGACCCCATGCAGGTGGAGCCCCATGTGTGATGCATGAGCCCCATGGGGACCAGGCAGACCGCCATGCAGTGGTGTCGACCCATGCAGGTGGTGACCCATGACGCCCCCCATGTATGCGAAAGTGGTGTAGGTGGAAACCCCCATGCCTGAGCCCCACCCCCCCCTGCATGTAAAAGGAGGCCCAATTGTGACCCCATGCATGAGTTTGAGCCCCCATGTAGGTGCAGCTGACCCCTGGGCCCTCCATGCAGGTGGTGACTGAGCCCCCAGCAGGCCGCCATGGTGGGACCCATCCCATGCCTAAACTCCATGAGTAGGTTGTGACCCCCATGCTGGTGGTGACCCATGCCTGAGCCCCCGGTGGTGTCCCGTGCCTTATGCTGGTGGTGACCCAGTGCCTGAGTCCATGCCCGCATGCAGTGGTGACCCATGCCTGAGCCCCATGCAGGTTGGTTGACCATGCGTGAGCCCCCCATTGCAGGTGGTGACCCATGCGCTGAAGCCCCCATGCATGGTGGTGACTCATGCTGAGCCCCCATGCAGGTGGTGACCCATGTCTAAGCCCCCATGCATGTCGTTGCCCCATTTGCCTGAGGTTACCCATGCAGGTGGTGACTGATGCACGAGCCCCCATGCAGGTGGTGACTCATGCCTGAGCCCCCATGCAGGTGACCGTGACCCATGTTTGAGCCCCCATGGCAGTGGTGCCCCATGCATGAGCCTCCATGCAGGTGGTGACTGATGCTTGAGCCCCCATGCAGTTGGTAACTCATGCCTGAGCCCCATGCACGTGGTGACCCATGCTTGAGCCCCCATTGCATGTCCCGTGACCATGCTTGAGCCTTCATGCAGGTGGTGACCCATGCATGAGCCCCATGCAGGTGGTGACCCATGTAGAGCCCCCATGTAGTGGTGACCCATGCATGCACCGCCATGCACGTGGTCACCCATGCCTGAGCCCCATACAGGTGGTGACCCATGCATGAGCCCCCATGCAGTTGGGGACCCATGGCTAAGACCCCATGCAGGTGGTGTCCCATGCTTCAGCCCCATGCAGGTGGTGACGCCATGCATGAGCCCCATGCAGGTGGTCTCCCCATGGCCTGAGCCCCCATGCAGGTGGTGACAGATGCCTAATCCCCATGCAGGTGGTGACCAATGTTGGAGCCCCCATGCAGGTTGGTGACCTCATGCATGAGAAAAAAAACCCCCATGCAGGTAGTGACCCATGCATGAGCCCCCCCTCCCCATGCAGGTGGTCACTCATGCATGAGCCCCCTCATGCAAGTGGTGACTATGCTTGAGCCCCATGCTGGTGGTGACTCATGCTTGAGCCCATGCAGGTGGTGACTCATGCATGAGCCCCCTATGCAGGTGGTGACCCATGTATAAGCCACCATGCATTTGGTGACCCATGCCTGAGCCACCCATGCAGGTGGTGACCAAATGTTTGAGCCCCATGCAGGTGGTGACCATGCATGAGCCCCCGATGCAGGTGGTGACCAATGCCTGGGAACCAAGTGAGGTGGTGACCCATGCACTGAGGCCCCCATGCAGGTGGTGTGTGTGATTCGCATTCGAGTCCCGGAAGCCATGCAGGTGGTGACCCATGCCTGAGCGCCACATGTATGTTAGGTGGAAACCCATGCCTGAACCCGCCATGTAGGTTGTGACCCATGCATGAGCCCCCATGTAGGTGGTGACCCATGCCTGAGCCCCATGCAGGTGGTGTCCCGTGCCTTACGCCCCCATGCTGGTGGTGACCCATGCCTGAGCCCCATGCTGGTGGTGACCCATGCCTGAGCCCCCATGCAGGTGTGGACCCATGCCTGAGCCCCATGCAGTTGGTGACGCGCATGCGTGAGCCCCCATGCAGGTGGTGACCCATGCCTGATCCGTTTTGACCCCATGCCCACATCTCCAGCAGGAGACGTGGTGGTGACTCATGCAGATAGACAACTGAGCCCCCATGCAAACTAGCTGTGGGCTGACCCATGTCTAAGCCCCATGCATGTCGTGCGGCCCATTCCTGAGGTTACCCATGCAGGTGGTGACTGAAGGCATGCACGAGCCCCCATGCAGGTGCGTGACTCATGCCTGAAGCCCCCATGCAGGTGGTGACCCATGTTTGAAGCCCCCATGCAAGTGGTAATGCCCCATGCATGAGCCTCGCATGGCAGGTGGTGACTGATGCTTGAGCCCCCATGCAGTCGCGCTGGTAAACTCATCCCCACTCCAACGCCTGAGCCCCCATGCACGTGGTGACCCATGCTTGAGCCCCCATCTGCATGTGGTGACCCGATGCTTGAGCCTTCATGCACTCCATGTGGTGTGACCCATGTTAGAGCCCCCATTGTAGGTGGTGACCCATGCAATGCACCCCCATGCACGTGGTCACCATGCCTGAGCCCCCATACAGGTGGTGACCCATGCAATGAGCCCCCATGCGCAGTTGGGGACCATGGCTAAGACTCGACCCCATGCAGGTGGGGAGCCGCCCATGTGTCCCATGCTTCAGCCCCCATGCGGGTGCTCGTGACCCCATGCATGCACCCACCCATGAGGCCCCCATGCAGGGTGACCCATGCATCGCCATTGCAGGTGGTGACAATGCAGAGCCCCCATGCAGGTGGTCACCTTCCTGAGCCCCTCATGATATGCTGAGCAGATGCCCTATGCATGCCACGCGAAGTAGGAAGAACTACTGTGAGACGCCCATGCATCGAGACTCATGCATGAGGGTGACGCATGTATAATGCATGGCATTGGGCCAACTGCAGGTGGTGGTGACTCATGCTTGAACCAATGCATGGTTGAAAGCTAAAAAATTTTGATTTGCAACCCCCCACATGACATGAAAGACATGAGGTGACCCATTGCCTGAGCCCCATGCAGCGTTGGTGACCAATGTTGAAGCCCCCATGCCAATGAGCCTGGCCCCATGCAGGTGGTGACCCATGCATGAGCCCCCATGCAGGTGGTGTGATGCATGAACTCCCCATGCAGGTGGTGACCCTTGCCTGAAGCCCCATAGTATGTAGGTGGTAAACCCATGCCTGAACCCCCATGTAGTTGTGACCATGCATGAGCCCCATGTAGGTGGTGACCCATGCCTGAGCCCCCATGCAGGTGGTGTCCGTGGCCTTAGCCCCATGCTGGTGGTGACCCATGCTGAGCCCCCATGCTGGGTGGTGACCCATGCTGAGCCCCCCATGCAGGTGGGTGACCCATGCCTGAGCCCCCATGCAGGTGGTGACCCATGCGTGAGCCCCATGCCGCATGAGAAGCCCCCATGCTGGTGGTGACTATGCCTGAGCCCCATGCAGGTGGTGACCCATGTCTAACCCCCATGCATGAGCCCCATGCAGGTGGTGTACCATGCTGAGCCCCCATGTATGTAGGTGGTAACCCATGCCTGACCCCCATGTAGGTTTTGACCCATGCCTGAGCCCCATGTAGGTGGTGACCATGCCTGAGCCCCATGCAGGTGGTGTCCCGTGCCACCCCCCAGCCCATGCATGTCGTGACCCATGCCTGAGTCCCAATGCAGTTGGTGACCCATGCCTGAGCCCCCATGCAGGTGTGACCCAGCATGAGCCCCCATGCAGGTGGTGACTCATGCATGAGCCCCCAGCAGATGCTCATGCATGAGCCCCCATGCAGGGTGGTGACTAAGCATGAGCCCCATGCAGGTGGTGACCCATGCATGACCCCATGCAGGTGGTGACCCCATGCATGAGCCCCCATGCAGGTGGTGACCCATGCTGAGCCCCCCCCATGTAGGTGGTGACCCATGCATGAGCCCCCATGCCGGTGACGACTGATGCCGTGAGCCCATGCCGGTTGTGACCCATGCATGAGCCCCCGGTGACCCATGTCTGGGCCCCATGCAGGTGGTGACCCATGCCTGACCCCCATGCAGGTGGTGACCCATGCATGAGCCCATGCAATGGTGACCCATGCCTGATCCCCATGCAGGTGGCTGACCGATGCATGAGCATCAGGTGGTGACCATGCTTGAGTTCCATCCAAATGCCTGAGCCCCCATGCAGATGGTGACCCATGCTTTGCATTGAAGTGGTGACGAATGCCAAAAACACCATGCAGTGGTCACCCATGCCAGAGCCCCCATGCAGGTGATGACCCATACCTGAGCTCCCATGCATGTGGTTACCCATGCTTGAGCCCCCATGTAGGTTGTGACCCATGCCTGAGCCCCCATGCAGGTGGTGACCCATGCCTTTGCCCCCATGAAGGTGGTGACAAATGCCAAAACACATGCAGGTGGTCACCCATGCCTGAGCCCCCATGCAGGTGTTGACCCATACCTGAGCTCCCATGCATGTGGTTACCCATGCTTGAGCCCCCATGTAGGTGGTGGGACTCATGCCTGAGCCCCATGCAGGTGGTGACCCATGTTTGAGCCCCCATGCAGGTGGTCACCCATGCATAAGCCCCCATGCAGGTGGTCACCCATGCGTGAGCCCCAATGCAGGCGGTGACCCATGCCTCAGCCCCCATGCATGTGGTGACTCATGCCTGAGCCCCCATGCAAGTGGTGACCCGTGCATGAGCCCCCATGCAGGTGGTGACCCATGCCTGAGCCCCTATGCAATTGGTGACCCATGCTTGAGCCCCCATGCAGGTGGTGACCCATGCCCGAAGCCTTATTTTCACAGCTGATGTACAAGCAAAAAGCACAACAGTATAGCATATTTCATAAACTATGCAACATGTCATAACTTATGCAACTTGTCAGTATGTGCTTATAAACCGTAGACATTACTCGTGCAATAAACTTCAATTTTGGGGGGAGAAGAAGGCTTGCGCAGATGTTCTAAATTTCCAGGCTGGATCGAAATTTACCACTTTCCTTGGACATATATATACTACAAAATACAAATTAACCAAGGTCTACCTAAAGTACAATGTGAAAACTATGCTTACACAAAAAATGTTTTTTGGGGATGTGACCAATAGGGAACCCTTTATAATATGGGTACTTGCCCACATATAATAATATGGGGATTCGTCCATGTATAATAATATATAGGCAAACCGTGCGCCATGCAATGCAACAGCTATGTGGCTTGCCCCCCCCCCCCCCCCCCCCCCCCACACACACACACACACACACACACACACACATACATACATACACACAAGAAGATGCTCCTCCACCCTTGCAGCTCTGATACTTGGCAGGACGTGCGCCATGCGATGCAACAGCTCTGTGGCTTGTCCAGCGAAAGAATTCTGGCGATAGAGCTCTTGTGGACGCCACAGAAAGAAGGAGACTTTTGACCGAAGAGCAGCTACTGCTAGACTACCCCAATCTCAAGGCCATTCAATAGGCCGATAGCCATGAGCATGGTAATGTACGTGTGTATGTTACAGTCCAGGGGCAGCCGTTTTGCTGCTGCTCAACCAGGGACAAAGGCCTGGCGACAGAGCTCTTGTGGGGCGTCGCAGAAAGAAGGAGACGTGTTGACCCAATATCATCTACTTAAAGAGTTCTATACTACCCCAATCTCAAGGCCATTCAATAGGCCGATAGCCATGCCCAGGGTTAGTATGTGTGTATGTTACAGTCCAGGGTAGCCTATTTTGCCGCTGCTCAACCAGCGACCAAGGTCTGGCAATAGAGCTATTGTGGAGCCACAGAAAGAAGGAGCCGTGCTGATCCCAAATCATGTACTGCTAGACCACGGTGACTATAGCTAGCTCCGGCTTATGCTATGGTGTCCTTAACTTCACGTCCTGTGAGTAACTGCATTACACGGATGTAACAATTTCAATTTCAATTTCTACTGCTAGACCACCCCAATCTCAAGGCCATTCAATAGGCGATAGCCATGGGCAGGGTATGTATGTGTGTATGTTACAGTCCAGGGGTAGGGCTGTTGTGGACGGCACAGAAAGAAGGAGACGTGTTGATCCAAGAGCAGCTACTGCTATACTACCCCAATCTCAAGGCCATTCAATGGGCAGATAGCCTTGTCTAGGGTATGTATGTATGTGTGTGTGGTGTGTGTGTGGGGGGGTGGGGTGGGGTGGGGTGGGGGGGGGGGGGGGGGTATGTGGGATGTGTGTGTGGGATGTTGTGTGTGCGCTAGACTACCCCAATCTCAAGGCCATTCAATAGGCCTATAGCCATTTCGTGTTTTAGTTGTGAAAGGTATTTCACCCTAGGAAGTGGGTCTCCCTACAGTACACAAACCAGCAACACCGAGGATTCAGCTGAATGGCCATGACCAGGGTATGTATGTGTGTATGTTACAGGCCAGGGTAGCCTATTTTTGCCGTTGAACGCACATATGACGAGGAGAATCGCACAAGTGAATTATCACTTTAGCACGCTTGCTTGGCTTGTCACGCTTGGCTGCCACAATCCAAGGTCTCCCGTCAGTAAAACGATCATCTGTGTTGTAAATTTGTAATCGGAAGTGTACACTCGAGATCTGATGTACGTTATTCCTGGTACACTGCCGATTACAACAGTTGGGGGTTAGTTCATTATTGTCTTTTCTTTTTAGCCCTCACTGGTTTCTTGGTTGCTCGTTTTAGCCCCCTCTGTTTTCTTGTTTCTTGGTTAATACCTCTAGCCTACTAATTATTATTTGTAAAACCCTGTACTTACACTTGGGTTCAGTTCATCAATGCTTTTCATTTTTAGCCCTTCCTGTCACGGTTGGGCAAGTCCCTTAAGCCTATTTGGCCTACTCCTGGACCAACACACATCATACCCGTGTCTGAAGTTTTTGTAATCTGCCTTACCCCCCCCCCCCCCCCCCCCCCCCCCCCCTAAAAAGGCCCATGTCTCCTCCAGCAATATAATGAGGGGGTCAATGTAGGATGTATCTTCTCGACGCTGTATTTGTATTTTTTAAGCACAGAGTCTCAGACACCTCGCGGTGTCAAGTAGACTTTAACATGTAATGTAATGTAATGTAATGTAATGTAATGTAAGTAATGTAAATGTAATGTAATGTAATGTAATGTAATGTAATGTAATGTAATGTAAGTAATGTAATGTAATGTAATGTAATTATGTAATGTAATGTAATGTAATGTAATGTAATGTTATGTAATGTATGGTAATGTAATGGTCTTACATTTGGATTTGAGCCAAGTTTGACAAGAACACGTGAACAAGGGTCAAGAAAACATCTTTTCCCAGCCCTGATTCTGAGCTGAGCTATCAAGTTTTTATGTTTGAGAATTTGGAGGTGGTTTAAAGCCTCAGTTGCATGTCCAAGTACCCTCATATACCAAGAAGTTTGGGGAGGAAATATTTAGTTTCTGGTTGGCCCAACTTTGACACATGGTGTACTAAGAACTTGTGGAGGAGGTCACTACCGATACCTTCTTTAACTTTCGCATATCTTTTTCAGGTCTGGAGAGAGGGATCCAAGTGCATGCCCTCCCCAATTGCGGTCACTACAGTATAGTCAAGTGTGTCAGATTTACAGATCTAGCCTGAACTCACGTTTTAACGCTTGTAATCGGAGCCTTTTCAAGCTTTTTATTAAAAGCATTTAAAGGATGAGGACAAAATGCACACGCAAAATGTTGTAGCCCCCGTGGTGCAGCCCTCAGCTACTTAAGACTTCCAACAATCGCAGCCAGTGGTAGGGCTTGTAACATAGCATGAGGTCGGTAAAACGATAGTTTGGCTTTCAGATCATCAGTGCCATTTCTTTTTAAGCCCTTCCTATCACGGTTGGACAAGTGCCTTTAGCCTATTTGGCCTACCCCTGGACTGTATCATACATACAAACATACATACACATGAGGGTCAGCATGGGTGAATTTGGTGCCAGCATCCATGGCTTGACTTGGACAAGTCGCGAAAGTGTCTAATCTGCAAATTTGGCTCTCTGGTTTCCGTGGGTACCGCACGGGGACTTGGCATTGGAAGACGGTGGGCAGAGTTGGCTGAACATGTAACAATCCAATCCAATCCATGGGAATGCCCAAGGGTTACAGCCTTACATGTAGGGAACGACAATATTACATCATATGATGCCGGCAGTCTGACTAGGCTGAAGTTACCATTCAAATACAATATAATATGAATATATGATGCAATTTGCATGACGTCATACTCGCTTATGGTCAGTACGTTATCATATGATTTGCCGGTCCTCACATATATATGGCCGAGAGACCGGCCGACATATGGCCGAGAACCGGCATATCATATGATGCTGACCAAAGGTGAGTATATCATATGATATCATACAAATCGCATCGTATGGTATTGTATATAAATGGCAAATTTAGCCTAGCCAGGCTACCGGCATCATATTATATCATATTGATGACATGATATCATATTGCCGTTCCCTATTCATATGTATAGGGAACGGCAAATTGTATGATGTTGACCAAAGACGAGTATGATATCATATGATACCATACACAAATCATATGATGTTATGGCCCATGCCAAAGTTACCTAGTTAGACCACCGGCATCATATGATACCATATGATGACATGATATCATATTGCCGACCCCTACATATGTACCTCATGATACCTCGTACTCAGCAGGACACTAGCACTACATTCAAAACATAAATGAAGTCTTTGGAGAAAGAGCTCACCCACGTTTTTATAACTCATGTACCAACCTCAAGTGTGTACGTCACTTGTTTACCGCCCCTCCATGGGCAGCGACTTCAGTACATCAGGCGTAATGCCAGAAGAGCAACACGGGTGTGCTGCAGGCCCTATGGGTTCGGCCTGCAAAATTGCATTTGCACCAAGCCAACTGACGTTTGCATACTGCATGCAGCTCACTAAACTAGCAAAGGCAGTCACCTCGTCTCTGAGGTAGATTTCAGACAAGTTGTATTTGCAGTCACAACACCTCATCTTCCAGGCAGATTTAAGTCGACCTGCGCCCTGAACCAGCTGACGTTTGGATTCGGCAATCCAGTAACCTCGAAGGATAAGGCAGTCACAGCCGGAGGGCGCACAACCCCAATTAATGAGGCAGCGGCGCACCTGTGTAGTGTGTACCAAAGCGCGGTATACGAGATACACATTCCGCAAGAACAGCCACGAGGGCAGCAACAAGGTTATGCACACCGCACACCGCACACAAAAAACCCTAGTGGCAGTGGGGATCCTGAGTCCACGAGATCTGCCACCAAAGCAGCTCGGCGTGGCAAAAAAGCCCTAGTGACAGCGGGGATCCCCATGTCCAATTCTAGGGCGGTCACGCCCTTGTAATAACTCATCTACCAACATCAAGTGTGTATGGCACTTGTTTATAATAATTATACAATATAGTATATATAAATATTATAACAAAACGTTGTTGCGAGAACTCGTACTTTGTACTTCGTTACTTGAAATCGAGAATTATTGCCTGGAAATCCGAAGAATTCTCGTCAATTTTGATTGAGGAAATCAAGAATTCTGACAAAGTACAAAACGTTTTGTCCAGTTCATCCCCTGAATTGCTATAATGATTTAAGCCACCTTGTTTGCTGGGCTGTTTTCTCGAGGCTCATTGGCACCCCCTGGACTGTAGCATACCTTTCAGTTGCAAACAAGAAACAGGCAGTGCAACAGAATGCACCAAGCAGGTATGCGCCCAAGGTGCTCGTATCAATGAGGCCTGGCTGTGTTGTCTGCAGGCGTAGGGTACCGGAACACCTACAGACAACGGCCTCAAAGATAATGCCCACAAAACCCCTGGATTGTATCATACATACGTACACAGGCCACATGTCCACACAACTGTGGTGCCCTCAACAAAAAAATCCAGTCAATAAAACAGTCCAGCCCACAAAGCCGTCCAGTCCATAAAACCGTCCAGTCCATAAAACCATCCTGACAAAAAAAGGCCCGTCCATATAACCGTCCAGTCCATAAAACCAGCTATTAGAAAAAACCTTCCAGTCCATAGACCGTCAAGTAAAAAAAACATCTTCACAACAAAATCGTCCAGTCCATAAAACTGTATAGTAAAAAAAACTGTCCAGTCCATACAACCGTCCAGTGAAAAACCCGTCCAGTCCACAAAACCGTCCAGTCGATACAACCATCCAGTGAAAAAACCCGTACTGCCCACACAACGGTTCAGCCCATAAATTTCCAGTTCACAAAACAGTTATGCCCTCAACAATTCTGAACTGGACATGACAACGACAATGGCAAACTTGGGGCTTCTAACCAAGCCGCCTCTAAAGTAATGATCACGCCAGGGGAGGGGCATCATGGACACGGTTACTGTACCAGCATCATGAGTAGGGTAAGGCTAAGTTTGTTAATATGAGTGAAGGAATCATATGAGTGAATGTTGGTTAAGTTAGTTTATATTAGTGAAGGAGTAAAATGAGTGAATGTTGGTTAGTGGTAGACAGACGAGCCGTCTCAGCAGAATTTCAAATTTATTTGAAAAACTAATATTATTGTGACACTATAATAATATGACTTAATATTAGTTTTGCAAACAGTAATATTAGTAGCCGTTCCCTAATCATGAGCAGTGCAATTAACAGTATGATTATGAGCATGAGGGTTCATACCAGGGTACTACAGAGCACGTGCGGCAGCACAATTTCAACACGTTTTTAAAAGCCCCACTGCACGTTTCGCGCAGTTTTTTCACCCCCCTGAGGCGCAGCGCGTAGTTTTTTGCCTGTCACACTATTTGAAACGGAACGGGCTGCTACTTTACCTGGACAAAGCTACCATGGCGGTTGAAAGCGACCGTGAACATTAAAGGCACTCGTAGGGATTTAGACCCGTCACCTTCTTCGTTCGAGGAGCTCCGCATTGAGCCATTCGCGAAACGGGGATCAAGCTGCCTCTAAGAAAGAGAAAAAACTTAACTAAAAAAAAACGAACTAGCTTCGGAAGCTAGTGCAGCAGTGAATATTTACCTCTCCATCACCGAGTGACAAGCATCAGCGCAAGCCAGGTTTTGAGGTTGGCATAAATTGCCATGCTATGCAAAGGGCTATGCTGCCCTCAAAGTGCCCTTCACTTAAAGTTGACAGGTTGGCAAAAAATGCCATGCTATGAAAATGGTTAAGCTGCCCTCAATGTACCCCTTTCAAAACAACTCAAAGTTGAGAGATTGGCATAAAATACCATGCTCTGCAAAGGGCTATGCTGCCCTCAAAGCACTCCCTAGGTTATGCTGCCTCAACGTACCCCCTTCAAAACAACTCAAAGGTTGAGAGGGTGGCATAAAATGCGATGCTATGCATAGGGCTATGCTGCCCTCAAAGTACTCCCCTGGTTATGCTGCCCTCCACATACCCCCTTCAAAACAACTTAAAGTTGAGAGGTTGCATAAAATAGCTTGACGCAAAGGGCTATGCTGCCCTCAAAGTGCCTAAGTCATTTTTTGGCAGAGCCCCCCTTCTGAACAGTGTTACCCATTTGTTCCGTTCGACAATCCATGGATTTTGTAACAGGCGCAGGCAGGTGTTCAGGATGCTACGCAGTTTTTGTATCATTGGGCTCCGTAGTGTGGTGGCTGTCACTGACAATTTTGCTGGACAACGGTCCCCATCGATTCAGCGAAAGCAAAATGAATCGCCGGCATGCACTGTTTTGGTCACCTGGAACGCAGAGCAGTCCTCATGTGCCTGTTTTCTTTTCCCCAGGTCCCAGGCCCTAGTCGAGGCCATTTTCCACGTCAATTCGCAGTAAAACTGTCCCCAACAATTCAACAAATGCAAAATGAATCGCGGCATGTATTCTTGTATTTTTCACCTGGAGTGCAGAGCAGTCCTTGGGCGCCTGTTTCTTTTTCCCCAGGTCCCAGGTCCTCAGTCGAGGTCCATTTACCCAGGTCAATGGACCATTCTTCCAGGTCAATTCTCAGGTCGCAGGACAACGGTCGCCATTGATTCAGCGAAAGCAAAATGAACTGCGGCATGCATTGTTTTGTCACCAGGACTGCAGAGAAGTCCTTGGTGCCTGTTATTTTTCCCCAGGTCCCAGGTCCCCAGTCCCAGGTCAATTCCCCTGGACAACAGTCCCCCAATGATTCAGCGGAAGCGAAATGAATCGCGGCATGCATTGTTTTGTGTTTCACCTGGAGTGCAGAGCAGTCCTTGGGTGCCTGTTTTTCTTTTCCCCCTGGTCCCCAGTCTCGGGTCACTATTTGTTTTGAGCTACGCAAGGTAGCTTCACCCAGCTCCATTTGCCATTCCACTGGGTCAAGCCCAAAACTGTCGGCTGCATTCGAATGCCATCATGTCAGCTTTAACACTAGCTAGCTAGCTTCAGGTTCAGGCCAAGGGTGGGGGAAAGGGGCTGCCTAGAAGCCATCTAGGTACATGTAGCCCAAAACAGAAACAGTCCTCGGGTGCCCAATCTAATCCAAACCAAAGTACGAACTGACGCAAGGGTATCAGAAACTGCTAGGACAATGCTGGTAGCAATTGTGGAATGGGTCATTATTGGTGGCTAGAGATAATGAGCAGTGTTACTAACCTCCATGACCCTAACCCAGAACCCTAAACTTGGTCATTATTGGTGGTGAAGAAACTGTTAGGCATTGCTGGCAGCAATTGTGGGAATGGGTAATTATTTTGTGGCTGGAGATAATGAGCAGTCATAATAACTCCATGACCCAAAACCCTAAACCCTAAACTTGGTCATTATTGGTGGTGAAGAAACTGTTAGGACATTGCTGGCAGCGATTGAAACAACATGCGGATGTCCCAGGCAGGGCACTACATTTTGTCATCTTGGGTAGCGCTTTTCATGCAACTGCCTCCTTATAGGTTGCGCTTTTGACTCAACTGAAAACAGAAATATGCGCGCTGCGCCCAGAGGGGGTTCAAAACATTGCGTCAATCGTGCAGTCGGGCTCCAAAACCTGGTCCCAGGATGCATGTGTCACCAGGACCCTGGCCTTGCAGGCAGTCTATAGCAGTGTTTTTCTTTTCAGCTAAAAGCAGCAGCTCCCCTGACTGGCTATTCAGCCAAAGCTAATGCAACCTAGTGCGTCTGGAAGCTGACATAATCCGCTGTCCAAAACTGTCGAAATCTTGGGGCTTAGCCCAGTGGCTGCCTCTGGGAGCTGCCTTGAAGCTGCTGCTTGTAGCTGAATATAAAAACTATGATCTATGGGTGACAAGCAGAATGAACACAACAAAACCATCAGGAGGCCATTCCCAGACGGGCATAATAAACGTTCAGAACGCCATTTCCAGGTGGCATAAGACAAATCAGGAGCCACTCTCAGACGGGCATAATAACGATCAGAAATGCCATTTCCAGGTGGCATAAGACAAATCAGGAGGCCACTCTCAGACGGGCATAATAACGATCAGAAGGCCATTTTCCAGGTGGGCATGATGATGCCCGCATGTACACAATGCAGGTACGCAATGGAGGTACACAATGATGATGACCGCATGTACACAATGGAGGTATAAATGATAATGCCCGCATGTACACAATGCAGGTACGCATGGGGGTACAGGATGATGATGCCCGCACGTACACAATGCAGGTACAGGATGATGATACCTTCATGTACACAATTCAGGTAATACAATGATTGATGCCCCCATGTGCACGATGCAGGCATACCAATGCAGGTCACGCGTTGGATCTGCTCATTTACGTTGCTTGGAGGTGCGACTGCAATCCATGCGTTGCTAGCATCTGCCATAGTTTTTTTTTCGGCTACGAGCAGCAGCTGCTAAGCCAGCCTCCCTGGGATCTCTCTTCACCCAGACCTTAAGCAACCTAGGCACCTGGAATCTGATATCGTCAGCTTTCCAGTGCTCCTAGAATCTTTGGGTTAGGCCCGGTGGCAGTCTCAGGGAGCTGCCTAGAAGCTGTTGGCTGTAGCCGAAAAGAAAAACAGTGGCATCTGCGTACTACATTGCTGGCAGGTGCCGAGTGAAATCCATGCTTTGCAATCATAGTAATCCATAGGCCATGAGAAACATGAGAGAGCTGGCCCACAGGGTCGGTGGTGGTCTGGTTCACAGGGTCTGCAGAGTCAGGCACCAAATTTGAGTAAGCGTCCATCACCGACGTCATCATAGAGTCCGTCATGGGGAAGTCCTGCACAAGGAAAAGGAGAGGGCGATATCTGTAGAACTTCATATGGGGGTGCTGTGCGAGGAAGGGAGAGTGCGGTGTTTGTAGGGGGGTGCTACGCAAGGGAAAAGAAAGGGCGGTGTCGGTTACGTTCGTTGGGGGGTGCTGTGCTAAAGAAAGGAGAGTACGATGTTTTGTAGGGGGTGCTGCATAAGGAGAAGGAGAGGGCGATATCTGTAGAACTTCATATGGGGGTGCTGTGCGAGGAAGGGAGAGTGCGGTGTTTGTAGGGGGGTGCTGCGCAAGGGGAAGGAAAGGGCGGTGTCGGTTTTACGTTCGTTGGGGGGTGCTGTGCAAAAGAGAGGAGAGTATGGTGTTTGTAGGGGGTGCTGCACAAGGAAAAGGAGAGGCGGGTCGGTGCACACATTTGTTGAGGGTTGCTGTACGAGGAAGGGAGAGTACGGTGTTTGCTTGTTGGTTCCCCCAGTCCGACATCCATTCATTATGTCTATGAACGCATATCATATGATGTTGACCACAGGCGAGTATGATATCATACAATATTGTATATAAAACAGTAGGGTGCCCTAGGGGCCCCTGCGGTGGTCGGCCAACGGTGAGTCGTTTGAACTGGTTGTACGTTGTGTACGGTGTGTGATTGACTCGGCAGGAAGGCAGGATGTAGACTCTAATAGGCGCTACAGGCAGGCAGGCAGGCAGGCAGAATGTCAGTTAGACGCGACGATGGAGCCCGTTTTGCTTGACGATGCCAATTCTGCCAATGGCTTCCGTCTTGCTTCGGTGGCCGAAATGAAGTTGGCTCTCATTGCATGGCGCTCACGCTGTCGTTGGTATTGGGGATTCCCGGCAGGCGATAAGCTAGAGGCAATACCTGAAATAACGCCTTGTTTTCAAGTGCTGTGAAAATAATCTCACGCCGACGGCAGCAATAAGGTGTTGGTTGTATTGATTTAACCAGCTTCACACCCTGACGGACTCAACCAAACTGACTTCCTGACCATTCCAACCAACTGTTCGCCCATCTCCGAGTGAAATTCCAACCGTTATAACAGGCATTATAACTAACAATCGCATTCGCCAACCAATTCTATGTAATTTCGACCATCCCAACCGACTATTTCTGTGGTTTCGCCATTTAATCGACTTTTCGACCACTTTCTCAGTTCCTATCGCATAGGTCAGCAGCCTCCAAACGACCGATGAACTTTGGCCTAGTCAGACTGCCGGCATCATATAATATTATATGATACCATATTGCCGTTCCCTCATTATTTCACCTTCCAACTGCTTCAATCTGCTTGCAGCCTGCTGGACATGATGCAACCACAGTCAATTCTTCAATCTCTCAATTCCTCAATCTCTCGAATGGGAACAGCCCCGTCCTGGTTACAACCCTAAATTTAGCAAAGACCCCACTGGTACACCGGTGACACCGGGTGCGGTCCCACTCAAGTTTAAGGGTTCGGCTTCGACTGAAGTCTTCGTCACACGCCACCTGAGGTTGCCACATTACTGTTTCCGACCAATCTGCCAGCACCTGCAAACTGCGAACTTGCGCAGATGCAAATTGCGCGTATGCTTAACTTTGAACTGTGCTATTGATAAATTGTGCACTTCCGAGCACCGAATCTGCCAAGCTAACTTCCTATTTATAGCTACTAAAGGTACCAATCGTTCGTTCTGCAGACCTGCCAAGCTGCATAAGTAACTAACTCTCTACCTAAGTGGGTAAAAGCACCCTGCGCACCTGCGTAGCTTTGTCCAGCGCAGCTTCGTGCTAGCTTCGTACTTCGAGCTAGGGAGCAGCGGAGGTGCGCAATTGGTAGCAAGATATTTCCAGCGCCCGGCTGGCTCCAATCCTAAGCCTTCATCAAACCAACAACAAACACATCACACGGCCAACCCAATGCCAACCAAACCACAACAGAGGCGTTCTTCCCACCATGAAAGCAATATAGAACACGACTAACACTGTAAGCAATAATACTTACTGTAACTACTAACACACCACCCCGCACCCACAGAAATACCCACCCCAAGCCAACTGGCCTTAGATAAGGGCGGCCAGTCTGTTTATTTCCTAGATCGTGCAGTAGAGGAACAGACAGCATCGCAAACAAGTAGATGCAAATTATACCAACATGGGTCAAGCGAAGACGCACTTTTAAAGATGCTATCGTGTCATGGGAGTCCACGCTATGCACACTCCCCGAGGAATGACATGATGATAACCCAGAATTACAGCCTAACAATGCCCGTGCCTCGATGTCGAGGACGGGTTGAGCTGATATGTATTGGTCAGACGTGTCGTGCGGGAGGGGCTCCGATACGAATTGGAGCATGCCCAGGGTGGAATCTTCAGGAGATGTCTGTTGTGGGCTAAGCCTCCTGTCAGTCTGCGGTAGGACTGGCTCTCCACAAGCTCCCATGACCAGGGCGGAATCTTCAGGAGGGGTCTGTTGTGGGCAAAGCCCCCCGCCAGTCTTCGGTAGGACTGGCTCTCCTAAAGTCCCCATTGACTCTGCCAAGCTGCAGGCTGATTTGGAGTCCAGCAGGGTACCAGGAACATGTAAATCACCATCAATCTCCTAAGACAATATATTCATCTGGGCATTCATCCTTCTTAACTCATGCGCGCTTTCTACGTCCACTTCGCTCTGTACTTCGCTCTGTACTTCGCTCTCCGCCTCCATGCCCCTGCGCAGCTGAGAATCTGCAAAGGTGACCTCGCACAAGCCCCAGGTGAGAATCCGGCAGGGTGAGTCTGGGCCGTACCTGCCGGTGAGCATCCACTGTATGGCGGTCAGCTCTAGGAGCAGCTTCTCGGCAGTGGGGCGCGCATTTGGATCCGCATCAAGGCATTGCTCCACCAGTTGGCGGTATCTGCCGGGGGTTTCCAGAGGCATGGTGGGCTTATCCCCTTTTTCCAGGCAGGCTTGCAACATGTCTAGGCCAACGTCAGTGTAGATGTCCTCCTGTACGAAGATCTGCCGGGTTGGGGAAAAGGGTTGTTAGACAAGCGCTAGGTGCGTCGCAAGCGATGCAGAAAATTGGTGGAGAGTGGGTTCGAAATTGGCGGCGAGGTTTGGAAGGGTGGAGAGTGGGTTTCCGAGGCCCAGGGTTGGAACTTGATGGACAAACATACTCATTGACAGACAGACAATTGGACACAGCAGTGACCTTGGGGGCTCCTGCCCCCCAGAAGGGGGGGCTCCGCCAAAAGCGTTATGTTTCATGTTTCAAACACAGATTTTTGAGGGGCTGTTGCAACAGGTCCAGACACACATCAGAGTAGATATCCTCTTGGACAAAGTTCTGCAGATTTGGGACCAGGGTTGATGAGGATGGTTAAAGTCCTGGGGTAGACTAAATAGGCTGAAGGGACTTGCCCAACCATGACAGGAGGGGCTATAACGGGGGGAAAACCTCTAAACCCCAAAGAGTATCCTGGTCTAGTGCCTACCTCCCAAAGCATGATGCCAATGTAGAGCACGTCTATAGTTGCAGGAAGATAGCCAGATAGGCTTTCCTTCAGGACGAGGCGATCAATGATGTTGTTCACGTAATGGTGGGATTCCCAGGCAAACGGACTGCATGGGCTGATGGGGGCCTTCATGCCTCGGCCACCAACCACGGCGGGCCAGCCCAGCTCAATGCTGGCCTCAAAGCCACGCCGATCCTTGTTGCTGTGGCTCAGTTTCACTTTGTCCGCCTGTGGGCAAGGCAAGAGCAAATCAGGATTGAGAAAGGGGCGGACGTGGAGTTCTGCGATGGATGTTGTGCCAATTACTAGCAAAGGTGTAGGATTTTGGGAGGGTGGGTGGGTGGGTGGGTGGGGTGGAGAGAGAGAGAGAGAGAGAGAGAGAGAGAGAGAGAGAGAGAGAGAGAGAGAGAGAGAGAGAAAGATGGCCTCACCTCCCTCTTAAAGAGTCTTGAGACCACCTCAGGCTTGGGGTATGTCCATCAACTACAAGAAGACAAAGGCTATGCACTTCCACCCTCTGTCTAGCTCCCCCTCTCACCTCACTCCCACTCCCATAGCATTGAATGGGGGCTGCATTGATTTTGTTGCCTCATTCATGTAGCTAGGTAATCTGTTCACACCAGATGGGGACCTACAAGAGGAGGTCAAACGCAGGATCGCTAGGACAAGGGAGGCTTGCGCTTCACTGGTTAGGCTATGGAAAAACCACAGCATAACCAGGAAAATCAAGAATCTGGTGTTCAAATCTATCATACCATCCACCCTCCTGTAAGGGAGCAAGACATGGGCTCTGTCAGAACCCCTGATTCAACGACTCGACGTGGCACTCCATGAGTGTCTACGCATGACGTTGAACATTAGCAGAGAAGACTGAGTTAGAAATGAGGACATCAGACAAAGATGCAACCACAGGGATATTCCCAGCATCATTAGAGAAAATAGACAGAGGTTCCTAGGACACATAGCCAGGCGACCTGACTCTCACATCATGAAGCAAATGCTCTTCGCCACGCACACATCCCTTGCTGAGGGTCAACCAAGGAAACGAGGACAGACCATCATTCACACCCGTAGGGATGATCTCCAAGCCACCATGTCTCCAAATTGGTACCTACTGGACCAAGACAGGACAAGCTGGAGGGCGGACATCAAAGACGCCTTAGACATAGACACATAGAATGACAATTATAGAAACTAGCACCTTCTGGCTTAATTTGCCTTGATTGGTTTTTGTACGCTTAGATATTTATATTCTTTTCTGGGCTAGAACTGTGCCTTTGGAATTTGTTTCAATCTTTTGAGATGGAATGAGTTTTGTGTTACGGAGGGACCCCCCCCCCCCCCCCCCCCCCCCCCCCTCCCCCTTCTCTAGATCTTAGTTAATTAGCTTACTGTACTTTCTCAATAATAGGGTTGACTAGATGACTTATTCCCAATGATATTGTGTGTTTTTGATTACTGTGTGGCTGGACCGCAATTAAATTGTGTAACACCGTTAACCAGAGAGAGAGAGAGAAGCAATCCATAGTGTTGACTTCAGGTGGTTATGTTTACTGTGCGGCTGGACCCCAATTGGTTGTGTAACACTGTTCACCAGAGATAGCAACACCCTACCTGGATGGTTCCGTGGGCGATGCCATGGCTGTGAAGGCGGGACACTGAGACAGCTACCTCTTTCATCGTCTCTAGGGCAGCCCATGCATCCCAGGTCCTTTGGATACCCCTGTACATACCCCATAGTGGGCTACTCTCGCTGCAATTCAGCCAGGATGCGGCACCACAAGCTAAAGGTGCAATGTCTGTGTCTACGACCTCGTGGAAACAGCTGTGGTGCAGTGCAGAGCGCAGAGAGCTGTTGAATGGGAGTAGAGAGTTCGGATCACTCGGACCGTTGTTGGTGGAAGGAACACCAGAAAGCTGTGGGGCATCCTCGCGCGTATTGCTCAAGACCGCATTCGTATCGGTAGAGCTTTCCTTGCTGCCTGGGTTTTTCAGGTTGCAAGCTTGACCTGGTTTCCTGCGTTTGGTTCGGTTTGGTTTAATTTGGTTTGGTTTGGGCTGGGTTGGGATGGGATGGGTTGGGATGGGATGGGTTGGGATGGGTTGGGATGGGTTGAGTTGGGTTGGGTTGGGTTGCGTTCAACGATCCTTGCTCTAGTTCAGGAAGACATGGTCGCAGTGATGAACTGCCCACGCTTAGGGGCCAAAGCAAGAGAAAGCGAATCAGAGACAGAGGAAATCACAGGATCGGGAAGTGGTGGGATCAGTCCCATTATCTGACCCATGATCCGTACCCATAGTCCTCGGACACCACTAACCAAAACCAACACCAACGTCGGAACATCGACTCGACGAGTGGGTCCTCAGCAAATACCGAAGAGCGCCTGCAATTCGAGCTGTTCACATTCGATAATGGTCTCGCACCCGCTTCGTTTGCTCCCTGGTTTCTGTGATAAAAACGGAGGGGGGACGAACGACTGGAAGAAGTTGGGCAGCCCAGAGTGGGCTCAAGAACCATGGAACTATTATTTCCATCGTTATATAACGAGAATCGCCGCGAGAAAAGGACAGTGACGGTAAGACGGCCGAAAAGCAGGCTGCTTTGGAGCAATTCTATGTTTGAGCAGAAAGGCAAGAGAAAGGCCATACGGCAAGCAAGCAGATCGGCCGAGATGACCGATGTTGTGACGGAGCATCGGCACCGAGATGGACAAGCGCGTCCCAGCATCGCAAAGCCCACCGACAAACAAGGAGCATGTCGATAACTACAGCGATGCTAGGAAATTCATAAGTCTGTACACCAGAAACCAGAGACAAAAAGGCAAGAGAAGCGCAGCGAAAACACGGGCAAGTAGGTTGGAACCAAAGAAAGCACACTATCCAACCAGGTAAGAAAAGGTTCAAGCTGGGCTGTCAGTTCGCGCACCTGCGATCACCTGCTGATAGGAACGCGGGATGTATCTTGTGCCTCAGTTTGGCTGAATCGATTTGCTGCAAACTGTCCTGGCCTGCTTCATCTGAGAAGTCCTCGGTCATCTTCCCGGTTTCCATTGGCACTAAAGTGACAGGAAGAGGAAGGGTGGAGCCGGTTGCAATCTTGCCTCTCTTCTTTCGGTCGTTGATTTGGCGCTTGGTGGAATTACTAGCTAGTGGCGCGTTATTTGAACGCTAGAGAGTCGTGTAGTTTCTTGCTTGGTGTTCAGGATTCCATTGACAATAATCATAATAATAGCCGAGGGGGGGGCAAGGAAAAAGATTTCGTACCGCACGTTCGATATGGATAGAGAACCGCGAGCAATAGTCGATACAAAAAAAATCATGTCGATACACCACGGGCGGCCGAGATACGAGGGGGGGGGGGGGGGGGGGGGGGGGGGTCCGACCGTTTTCCCAATTTTATTTGTACCTCGTGTAACTTTCTTGCCAGTGCGAATTTTTGAGCGTGACGTACACCATTGAGAAGGTCTCGACGAGAGGAGTACAAATCTGAAGTCGTTAGTTAGTGACACCAAGGGTGTAATTGGTGAATCTCCTGGAAGGTACATCCAGGCTGGACGCCAGGTTGGACGTCACCCAGACCTTCGCGTCCAGCTTGGAACGAGCGGCAGTTGGGCGGGAAAAGGCAAGCGCGCAACGCGTTCTGAATTCCGGCCCCCTACCGTACGAAGTTCCTAAGCAGTCGAGCCTGGGGTCGAGCACTCGAGCCCCCCCCCCACACACACCCACCCACCCCCCCCACACCTTCCCCCCCCTCCCCCCCACCCCAAAACACACACACCACCCGAGCCGACCATCAGGCTCCAGAATACAAGTTGAGTAGATCAAGCCATGATAATGATGATGATAAAGATAATAAGACATATAAAAAACGCCTTCAGTCGATTTCCGTGATCTTCTCCTAGGGCGCGGACGACTGCTGAGCGCCCAAGAAAGTTGTAAAAATACTAAAATCTAAATAACTTTCTCCAAACTTGATATTTATACATTTGGTTGTATGGTTGGAAAGGCCTTGCCGAGATGATGCTCATGGACCCCCCTTTCACTATGTAATACTGTCTAGGTGTCTAGATATGAGGTCTCAAAGAGGGGAAGGGGGGGGTGGGTGGGGTGGGGTGTCCCCGGGGGTCAAAATAACAACTTCCGAACGTGCGGTCAGCCAACTTTATTCCTGCCCCCCCCTCGATAATAGCAATCAGAATTAAATAATCACAGAACCAGGTGCCCTTCTCTCATTGAGCCGCCTCCAAGGCTGAAAACTAACAGGGATTTCGTCTCGGGATTTCGTCTCCGCATTCTGTGCAAGTGGTCACTTGTTTTTCAATCTCGCAGTTTGGTAACACAATGTACATCAGTACTGCAGTTCATCTCTTAGCAGAACATCTCACTGGGCTGTAATTTTGTAATGTAAGAGTACTTGTTCGATATAACTCACTGACAAGCATCAGCAAGACACCCGTACGTCGCAAGCCCGAGACCGATGACTGGCAGAATTGTATTTTACTCAATTTCCGCAGCATTCTAGGTCAGTATCGACGTACGAAGGACGGTGTACAAAGAACGTTAACAGCTTGTATCCAACTGGTTGGGGGTCCGGTTAAGGATTGTGTTTCGGAGGGTTTAAACTCAACCTCTAACCGGGCCTCTCAACTTTCGGGAAGATGGTTGGAAACGTTCCACCAGTTAAGCAGTCTTTTGCACCTGACCACGTCAGTTCAAAATGGGTCAACGTGGCAAATGCGCTCTGCAGCACTCCCTCGCGATTCAGACGCTGATTTCAGCGTTTATTCCACTTCTGGCCGCTGCTGGTTGCCTCAGGAAGATCAGTCGAAAATTGCGTGGCAGGGACGGTGCCCTGCTGCTGCGAATCCATCTTAGAGAAACTGTGCGATCAATGATGAGTGCCCGAGAAAGAAAGAAGGATGCGGGACTCCAAAGCAGCGTGATTTTTAAAAGGCGAGCTCCAACTTCGTGACGTCACCAACTCACCATATCTCATTCATCAACCGAACTTAACCGCCCCTTAACTTTCTTTAATGGCGGGGGGGGGGGGGGGGTGCGCCATTGCACTAACCAGGACGGTTGGTCTTTAACCGGACCTTAACTTTTTGTGTTTCCGACCAAACACTGGTTAACGAATTTAACCGCCGCTTAACCGGACCCTTAACTGGTTGGAAACAAGCTGTAAGTCGACAAGTGTGCAAGTGGTCACTTGTTTTTCAATCTCTTGTGGAGTACTGAAGCTGTACTGAATTAAGTACAAGGGATTTGGCCTGAAATGGGCGTCAGCGCACCGTCAGCGGCAGACAGACCCTATTTTCGGCCCTTAGTTTTCCGGGCGATCAAATTTCGAGCCGCATGCGAAATTGTTCAGGACGCTAAATAGCAGGATCATTGCCAAAGGAGTAGATCTTGCACCTGCGATTCGTAGATTTGAAAGGGGTGGACGCTCGGAAGCGCAAGAGCTTGCGGGCCGTGGTGGACATCTCTCATGCCTTGGCACATGTCCACCGAACTAGATGAACTCGATTTAACTCGCCGAGCCACAGCTTGGCTATATTTTAAGCGCATGGCCTTCCCAAGATCCTTTGGCAAGACTTCATTCAGACAGAATTCATTTCGAGCATCAGCATCAGAAACCTCTCCTCCCGAGACCAGTTTTCACCCTCTTTTCGTGATTTCGCATGCGGTGAGTGGATAAGAGTGACACGCTGGCGAAGTTAAAATGGACGTTTCTGTAATCCACAAGTTGCCGTGCGACGGGAAGACCCCCGTGGCCACGTCAGCGACAGGTCTCGGAAAATCGAGATCCGAGACTCGCTGCCACCTGGGCGACAGGTCAGCAAGATATGAAACCAAACCCCCAAGTGGCTAGGCCCAAAGGGGCGGAACACGCGTCGGGCACGCGCTAAACCTCGGACGCCCAACTTTGAGCCTGTTTCCACATAAGTTAGGAAAGTTATAGTTCCGGTACACCGGCAATACAGAATCGAAGCGCAGTTATGATAACTTTAAAAGGGGTCGGCCGCGCGCCGGGCACATGCTTAACTCGGACGCCTACTACGCGCTACTTTATATAATAAGACTAGTATCTGAGCCCGTCGTACCGACGGGAGGACCACCCCCGTGGCCACGTCAGCCACAGGTCACGGAAAATCGAGATCCGAAACCACTGAAACCAAAAGCCCAACTGCCTGGGCCAAAAGTGCTGAACCATATCACAACCTACTAGCATGCTACTTTATATGATAAGACTAGCATCTGAGCCTGTCGTACCGACGGGAGGACCCCCCCCGTGGCCACGTCAGCGACAGGTGCCGAAAAATCGAGATCCGAAAGCACTGAAACCAAAAGCCTAACCGCCCGGGCCAAAAATGCTTAACCATATCACGGACAATGCGCTATTATATATAGGACTAGCATCTGAGCCCGTCGTCCCGACGGGAGGACCACCCCCGTGGCCACGTCAGCGATAGCTCAAGGAAAATCGAGATCCGAAACCACTGAAACCAAAAGCCTATTTGCCTGGGCCAAAAGGGCTAAAACATATCACGGCCATGCTACTTTATATAATAAGATTGCGAGCTTTCGACCGGCTATTTCTGCAATTTCCGGTGGTTTCGCTAAACCTACCATTTCCTACCTACGAATTGTGGTATCGACCGGTAATTTCGTTCAAACCCGGCGGTTTCAATAACCGTATTGTGGTGTCGATGCTTAGGTCTGGCTGCCTTTGGGCCGACCAACCACCACGAGGGCAGAGTTCCGACAGTACTCCCTACAGGGAAAGATCGGTGCCAAGACGCCAAATATGTTATTGTCCGTTGCGTCGGACACTAAGTTGGCATAGTGCACGCGTGGTCCTGGTGCTCCAGGACCCGGGTTGCCTGCCGCCAGGCCATAGGCTAGCTATGGCCTGCACGTGTCTTCAGAATCTTCCTGGAGACTTCCTTTCTATATAGCCGCACGAGTTGCGATGTTAAGCTATCTGCTCTTCAGTCTTCACTGTGTAACGACTCTATTGATTGAAAGGTTATTGGCCCGACCGCTACCCGCAGACAGCGCCCCTGCGCCCGTGCCAAGTGGATCTTCAACCCTGCACAAGGTGACAGTTTTCCCTCAGACTAGCTCGACGGCTTGAGTACTGCTTTTGGCCCTGGATTGCCTACGTGTTCACGTGAGGTGTAGCATGATAGCCTGTTACTAGCCTACCTTGGCCTCTCGAGACCGTCTTTTCGATGTCCCCATAGCCTATTTCGGCTTCACTGGTATCAGAGCCTGGTCACAGGAAAACCAAGGGAGGTACGAATCTCACTGCTGGCAAGGGCCCGTAGTGTTTTTGAGTCAAAAGGTTAAGATTTCCATAACAACCACTCACGATGCATCAACTTAAAGTTGATGTGTACGACGTCCAGTTGTAGGCGGGAGTCTGTCAAGGAAGTACGATCAAGCACGATGGAAGAATACTTGGTTCGAAGGAGCGACGGTTCACGGTAGGCAGAGGTGATGTCCCGACTGAGCCCGGCCGGCAGGGGTTGCGTCCTGACGGTGACCGGATCGTGTACCTGAGCCTGGAATCGAGGACGCTTCCCTTTCAAAGGAGGGGGGAGTGTGCGACTGGAGAGCCCTCAACAAGAAAACAATCAAGAACAAGCATTCCAAGGATTGATGAAACGATTGATAAACTGAACGGTAGTACCATTTCCGGCTCATTGGATCTCGATTCCGGATATTTTCAGATTAAGATATCTAAGGAGGATGCTCATAAGACTGCTTTCACTACTCCCATGGGACATTATGAATTCAAAGTGTTGGGAATGGGATTAGCAAATTCACCAGCGACTTTTCAAGCAGTCATGTACAGAGCCTTCCGTAAATACTTGAATAAGTTTGTAGTGATATATCTGGATGATATCATGATATACAGTAAGACTCCAGAGGAGCATGTTGAACACATCAAGGTAGTGTTCGAAGTTTTGGAGAAAGAGAAATTACATGTAAAGTTGAGCAAGTGTTCCTTCAATATGAAAGAAGTGAAGTTTTTGGGTCATATTGTCGGGAGAGATGGCATCAAGGTCAATCCTGCCAAGATCTCCGCAGTAACCAAGTGGCCAATCCCAAAGGATGTTAAGCAATTGCGGCAATTCTTAGGGTTGACTAACTATTTCAGAAAATTCATACAAGGATACAGTTCACTTACAGCCCCTTTCCATGAACTTACAAGAAAGGGGACAGATTTTGGTACTCATTGGTCAGTGAACCATACCGAACTCTTTGAGAAGCTTAAGGAAGCTTTAGTCTTTAGCTTTCCGGAGTATTATCTCGTGAGGACTGACACAGGGAAATGGCGAAGGCGCTAAGCTTACAAACGCGATAGCATGCCAGGCGGCAAGCTAGGTATAAGAAGGGAAAGGGCGACAGTACCTCAGGGTACTGCCGCCGGTAGGTGCCGGCCCTAACGGCGGGTGGAGGCACTACTATGGAAGCTTCCAGGCGGAAGGCCTGGTGCCCCAAGACACTCTAGCTGAGCCGGGAGAACCGGTCTATAACATCCCCCCCAATTCCTGGTATTCTTGATATACAAGAATCCCTGGAATTAGGAGGTTCTAGGGAAGGGAGGCTAGAGTGAAAATAAATATCTGATGCATAAGGAAGCACAAGGGCAAAGGCTTCTGACTGGCCAATCTTAATCATAGAGTGGTGCTTGGCTTGTAAGGCATGTGCAAGTACACTCAGAGGAGAACAGGGGCCAGTGGCAGTACAGGTCATCTATTATCAAATAGGACTGGATTCCAGCTGTGGAGCTGCCAGGAAGGTGCAGCCAATGTTCAGGCAGAGGGGAAACTGGGTGGCAATCATGTATTTGGCCATATGAGGTAAAACAACTTTTAAGGTAGACATCCCCTGCAAGGTCATAACTGTCAGTCTGTAGGAGGGACATTATGAGGTACTTCCATTATCATCTATAAAGTGTTGCTTGGTCTGGTGGTTAGATAGTAACCATTTCAACCTATGTGGTGAAGTCTGTATCAATCTAGGAGCACAAGTCTGGATATTCCCCCCTATGATAAGGTATTTATCATGCAATAGATCTTGTGCTAGTGCCACATTATGCTGGGTCTGCTGGGTCCTGTGCTTGGGTGCCTGGGAAGTATGGCACTTGGTAGAATCCATCTTGCTTGAGCCTCTTGGTGATGCACTGGTGGAAGTCATCCCACAGGTCAGGGGTAGGAAGTGGGTGGAACTCAGGTGGGAACATGTTGAGGATGAAATAGTCTTGGTGGTTCCAGGGAAGGATGATCTCATCAATATAGATGAGAAAGGGACTTGGTTCATTATCAACTCTGATCTGGTGGGATTGTAGGAGTATGCCTGGCTGTCTGTGAGTTGCAATGGAGTATGCATTAACAAGGGCAGCCTGGAGACAGATGGTCCATTTGAGTTGGTCCTTGATGTGTGGGGAGCAGGTGTCATACTGGTGGACTAGAGTGGCCAATTTTTTTTTGTGCAGATGGAGGGGGGCAATGATGGAGGCTGGGTATTTGGGCATGTCTGATGTTGACCAGATTGAATTGGGCAGGGATCTGATAGATGGGTAGAGTGCAAAAAATGCTGTGATGAGTTGGTACATGGGGGCTCTGAACATGTTGACCAGGAGTTGAGGTGGGACGGTTGATTGTTGACATATGTTTTCCAGGATGGTGATAAGTTCACCTAGTGGGTAGTGTCCTGGGTGAGTTCCTACTAGGGACTGGAAGCTGAGCCTATATGCATTACTGTTGTTAGGGATGTCATCAGGTTCAAAGTCATGCTTGAGCCCCCATGCAGGTGGTGACTCATGCATGAGCCCCCATGCAGGTGGTGACCCATGTATAAGCCACCATGCATTTGGTGACCCATGCCTGAGCCACCATGCAGGTGGTGACCCATGTTTGAGCCCCCATGCAGGTGGTGACCCATGCATGAGCCCCCATGCAGGTGGTGACCAATGCCTGGGCCCCACGCAGGTGGTGACCCATGCATGAGCCCCCATGCAGGTGGTGTGTGATGCATGAGCCCCCATGCAGGTGGTGACCCATGCCTGAGCCCCCATGTATGTAGGTGGTAACCCATGCCTGAACCCCCATGTAGGTTGTGACCCATGCATGAGCCCCCATGTAGGTGGTGACCCATGCCTGAGCCCCCATGCAGGTGGTGTCCCGTGCCTTAGCCCCCATGCTGGTGGTGACCCATGCCTGAGCCCCCATGCTGGTGGTGACCCATGCTTGAGCCCCCATGCAGGTGGTGACCCATGCCTGAGCCCCCATGCAGGTGGTGACCCATGCGTGAGCCCCCATGCAGGTGGTGACCCATGCCTGAAGCCCCCATGCTGGTGGTGACTCATGCCTGAGCCCCCATGCAAGTGGTGACCCATGTCTAAGCCCCCATGCATGTCGTGCCCCATTCCTGAGGTTACCCATGCAGGTGGTGACTGATGCACGAGCCCCCATGCAGGTGGTGACTCATGCCTGTGCCCCCATGCAGGTGGTGACCCATGTTTGAGCCCCCATGCAAGTGGTGCCCCATGCATGAGCCTCCATGCAGGTGGTGACTAATGCTTGAGCCCCCATGCAGGTGGTAACTCATGCCTGAGCCCCCATGCAGGTGGTGACCCATGCTTGAGCCCCCATGCATGTGGTGACCCATGCTTGAGCCTTCATGCAGGTGGTGACCCATACATGAGCCCCCATGCAGGTGGTGACCCATGTTAGAGCCCCCATGTAGGTGGTGACCCATGCATGCACCCCCATGCACGTGGTCACCCATTCCTGAGCCCCCATACAGGTGGTGACCCATGCATGAGCCCCCATGCAGGTGGGGACCCATGGCTAAGACCCCATGCAGGTGGTGTACGATGCTTCAGCCCCCATGCAGGTGGTGACCCATGCATGAGCCCCCATGCAGGTGGTCACCCATGCCTGAGCCCCCATGCAGGTGGTGACAGATGCCTAATCCCCCATGCAGGTGGTGACCAATGTTGGAGCCCCCATGCAGGTGGTGACCCATGCCTGAGACCCCATGCAGGTGTTGACCCATGCCTGAGCCCCCCATGCAGGTGGTCACTCATGCATGAGCCCCCCATGCAAGTGGTGACTCATGCTTGAGCCCCCATGCTGGTGGTGACTCATGCTTGAGCCCCCATGCAGGTGTTGACTCATGCATGAGCCCTCATGCAGGTGGTGACCCATGTATAAGCCACCATGCATTTGGTGACCCATGCCTGAGCCACCATGCAGGTGGTGACCCATGTTTGAGCCCCCATGCAGGTGGTGACCCATGCATGAGCCCCCATGCAGGTGGTGACCAATGCCTGGGCCCCATGCAGGTGGTGACCCATGCATGAGCCCCCATGCAGGTGGTGTGTGATGCATGAGCCCCCATGCAGGTGGTGACCCATGCCTGAGCCCCCATGTATGTAGGTGGTAACCCATGCCTGAACCCCCATGTAGGTTGTGACCCATGCATGAGCCCCCATGTAGGTGGTGACCCATGCCTGAGCCCCCATGCAGGTGGTGTCCCGTGCCTTAGCCCCCATGCTGGTGGTGACCCATGCCTGAGCCCCCATGCTGGTGGTGACCCATGCTTGAGCCCCCATGCAGTTGGCGACCCATGCCTGAGCCCCCATGCAGGTGGTGACCCATGCGTGAGCCCCCATGCAGGTGGTGACCCATGCCTGAAGCCCCCATGATGGTGGTGACTCATGCCTGAGCCCCCATGCAGGTGGTGACCCATGTCTAAGCCCCCATGCATGTTGGCCCCATTCCTGAGGTTACCCATGCAGGTGGTGACTGATGCACGAGCCCCCATGCAGGTGGTGACTCATGCCTGAGCCCCCATGCAGGTGGTGACCCATGTTTGAGCCCCCATGCAAGTGGTGACCCATGCATGAGCCTCCATGCAGGTGGTGACTGATGCTTGAGCCCCCATGCAGGTGGTAACTCATGCCTGAGCCCCCATGCAGGTGGTGACCCATGCTTGAGCCCCCATGCATGTGGTGACCCATGCTTGAGCCTTCATGCAGGTGGTGACCCATGCATGAGCCCCCATGCAGGTGGTGACCCATGTTAGAGCCCCCATGTAGGTGGTGACCCATGCATGCCCCCCCATGCACGTGGTCACCCATGCCTGAGCCCCCATACAGGTGGTGACCCATGCATGAGCCCCCATGCAGTTGGGGACCCATGGCTAAGACCCCATGCAGGTGGTGTACGATGCTTCATCCCCCATGCAGGTGGTGACCCATGCATGAGCCCCCATGCAGGTGGTCACCCATGCCTGAGCCCCCATGCAGGTGGTGACAGATGCCTAATCCCCCATGCAGGTGGTGACCAATGTTGGAGCCCCCATGCAGGTGGTGACCCATGCCTGAGACCCCATGCAGGTGGTGACCCATGCCTGAGCCCCCCATGCAGGTGGTCACTCATGCATGAGCCCCCCATGCAAGTGGTGACTCATGCTTGAGCCCCCATGCTGGTGGTGACTCATGCTTGAGCCCCCATGCAGGTGGTGACTCATGCATGAGCCCCCATGCAGGTGGTGACCCATGTATAAGCCACCATGCATTTGGTGACCCATGCCTGAGCCACCATGCAGGTGGTGACCCATGTTTGAGCCCCCATGCAGGTGGTGACCCATGCATGAGCCCCCATGCAGGTGGTGACCAATGCCTGGGCCCCACGCAGGTGGTGACCCATGCATGAGCCCCCATGCAGGTGGTGTGTGATGCATGAGCCCCCATGCAGGTGGTGACCCATGCCTGAGCCCCCATGTATGTAGGTGGTAACCCATGCCTGAACCCCCATGTAGGTTGTGACCCATGCATGAGCCCCCATGTAGGTGGTGACCCATGCCTGAGCCCCATGCAGGTGGTGTCCCGTGCCTTAGCCCCCATGCTGGTGGTGACCCATGCCTGAGCCCCCATGCTGGTGGTGACCCATGCTTGAGCCCCCATGCAGGTGGTGACCCATGCCTGAGCCCCATGCAGGTGGTGACCCATGCGTGAGCCCCCATGCAGGTGGTGACCCATGCCTGAAGCCCCCATGCTGGTGGTGACTCATGCCTGAGCCCCCATGCAAGTGGTGACCCATGTCTAAGCCCCCATGCATGTCGTGCCCCATTCCTGAGGTTACCCATGCAGGTGGTGACTGATGCACGAGCCCCCATGCAGGTGGTGACTCATGCCTGTGCCCCCATGCAGGTGGTGACCCATGTTTGAGCCCCATGCAAGTGGTGCCCCATGCATGAGCCTCCATGCAGGTGGTGACTAATGCTTGAGCCCCATGCAGGTGGTAACTCATGCCTGAGCCCCATGCAGGTGGTGACCCATGCTTGAGCCCCCATGCATGTGGTGACCCATGCTTGAGCCTTCATGCAGGTGGTGACCCATGCATGAGCCCCCATGCAGGTGGTGACCCATGTTAGAGCCCCCATGTAGGTGGTGACCCATGCATGCACCCCCATGCACGTGGTCACCCATTCCTGAGCCCCCATACAGGTGGTGACCCATGCATGAGCCCCCATGCAGGTGGGGACCCATGGCTAAGACCCCATGCAGGTGGTGTACGATGCTTCAGCCCCCATGCAGGTGGTGACCCATGCATGAGCCCCATGCAGGTGGTCACCCATGCCTGAGCCCCATGCAGGTGGTGACAGATGCCTAATCCCCCATGCAGGTGGTGACCAATGTTGGAGCCCCCATGCAGGTGGTGACCCATGCCTGAGACCATGCAGGTGTTGACCCATGCCTGAGCCCCCCATGCAGGTGGTCACTCATGCATGAGCCCCCATGCAAGTGGTGACTCATGCTTGAGCCCATGCTGGTGGTGACTCATGCTTGAGCCCCCATGCAGGTGTTGACTCATGCATGAGCCCTCATGCAGTGGTGACCCATGTATAAGCCACCATGCATTTGGTGACCCATGCCTGAGCCACCATGCAGTGGTGACCCATGTTTGAGCCCCCATGCAGGTGGTGACCCATGCATGAGCCCCATGCAGGTGTGACCAATGCCTGGGCCCCATGCAGGTGGTGACCCATGCATGAGCCCCCATGCAGGTGGTGTGTGATGCATGAGCCCCCATGCAGGTGGTGACCCATGCCTGAGCCCCCATGTATGTAGGTGGTAACCCATGCCTGAACCCCCATGTAGGTTGTGACCCATGCATGAAGCCCCATGTAGGTGGTGACCCATGCCTGAGCCCCCATGCAGGTGGTGTCCCGTGCCTTAGCCCCCATGCTGGTGGTGACCCATGCCTGAGCCCCCATGCTGGTGGTGACCCATGCTTGAGCCCCCATGCAGTTGGCGACCCATGCCTGAGCCCCCATGCAGGTGGTGACCCATGCGTGAGCCCCCATGCAGGTGGTGACCCATGCCTGAAGCCCCCATGATGGTGGTGACTCATGCCTGAGCCCCCATGCAGGTGGTGACCCATGTCTAAGCCCCCATGCATGTTGGCCCCATTCCTGAGGTTACCCATGCAGGTGGTGACTGATGCACGAGCCCCCATGCAGGTGGTGACTCATGCCTGAGCCCCCATGCAGGTGGTGACCCATGTTTGAGCCCCCATGCAAGTGGTGACCCATGCATGAGCCTCCATGCAGGTGGTGACTGATGCTTGAGCCCCCATGCAGGTGGTAACTCATGCCTGAGCCCCCATGCAGGTGGTGACCCATGCTTGAGCCCCCATGCATGTGGTGACCCATGCTTGAGCCTTCATGCAGGTGGTGACCCATGCATGAGCCCCCATGCAGGTGGTGACCCATGTTAGAGCCCCCATGTAGGTGGTGACCCATGCATGCACCCCCATGCACGTGGTCACCCATGCCTGAGCCCCCATACAGGTGGTGACCCATGCATGAGCCCCCATGCAGTTGGGGACCCATGGCTAAGACCCCATGCAGGTGGTGTACGATGCTTCATCCCCCATGCAGGTGGTGACCCATGCATGAGCCCCCATGCAGGTGGTCACCCATGCCTGAGCCCCCATGCAGGTGGTGACAGATGCCTAATCCCCCATGCAGGTGGTGACCAATGTTGGAGCCCCCATGCAGGTGGTGACCCATGCCTGAGACCCCATGCAGGTGGTGACCCATGCCGGAGCCCCCCATGCAGGTGGTCACTCATGCATGAGCCCCCCATGCAAGTGGTGACTCATGCTTGAGCCCCCATGCTGGTGGTGACTCATGCTTGAGCCCCCATGCAGGTGGTGACTCATGCATGAGCCCCCATGCAGGTGGTGACCCATGTATAAGCCACCATGCATTTGGTGACCCATGCCTGAGCACCATGCAGGTGGTGACCCATGTTTTGAGCCCCCATGCAGGTGGACCCATGCATGAGCCCCCATGCAGGTGGTGACCAATGCCTGGGCCCACGCAGGTGGTTGACCCATGCATGAGCCCCATGCAGTGGTGTGTGATGCATGAGCCCCCATGCAGGTGGTGACCCATGCCTGAGCCCCCATGTATGTAGGTGGTAACCCATGCCTGAACCCCCATGTAGGTTGTGACCCATGCATGAGCCCCCATGTAGTGGTGACCCATGCCTGAGCCCCCATGCAGGTGGTGTCCCGTGCCTTAGCCCCCATGCTGGTGGTGACCCATGCCTGAGCCCCCATGCTGGTGGTGACCCCATGCTTGAGCCCCCATGCAGGTGGTGACCCATGCCTGAGCCCCCATGCAGGTGGTGACCCATGCGTGAGCCCCCATGCAGGTGGTGACCCATGCCTGAAGCCCCCATGCTGGTGGTGACTCATGCCTGAGCCCCCATGCAAGTGGTGACCATGTCTAAGCCCCCATGCATGTTGTGCCCCATTCCTGAGGTTACCCATGCAGTGTGACTGATGCACGAGCCCATGCAGGTAGTGGTGACTCATGCCTGAGCCCCATGCAGGTGGTGACCCAATGTTTGAGCCCCCATGCAAGTGGTGACCATGCATGAGCCTCCATGCAGGTGTGTGACTGATGCTTGAGCCCCATGGCAGGTGGTAACTCATGCCTGAAGCCCCCATGCAGTGGTGACCCATGCTTGAGACCCCATGCATGTGGTGACCCATGCTTGAGCCTTCATGCAGTGGTGACCCATGCATGAGCCCCCCATGCAGGGTTGGTGACCCATGTTAGAGCCCCCATGTAGGTGGTGACCCCATGCATGCACCCCCATGCACGTGGTCACCCATGCCTGAGCCCCCATACAGGTGGTGACCCATGCATGAGCCCCCATGCAGTTGGGACCCATGGCTAAGACCCCATGCAGGTGGTGTACGATGCTTCATCCCCCATGCAGTGGTGACCCATGCATGACCCCATGCAGTGGTCACCATGCCTGAGCCCCCATGCAGTGGTGACAGATGCCTAATCCCCATGCAGTGGGGACCAATGTTGAGCCCCCATGCAGTGTGACCCATGCCTGAGACCCCATGCAGGTGTGACCCATGCCGGAGCCCCCATGCAGGTGGTTCACTCATGCATGAGCCCCCCATGCAATGTGGTACTCATGCTTGAGCCCCCATGCTTGGTGGTACTCATGCTTGAGCCCCCATGCAGGTGGTGACTCATGCATGAGCCCCCATGCAGGGTGGTGGTACCCCATGTATAAGCCACCATGCATTTTGGTGACCCATGCCTGAGCCACCATGCAGGTGGTGACCCATGTTTGAGCCCCCATGCAGGTGGTGACCCATGCATGAGCCCCCATGCAGGTTGGTGACCAATGCTGGCCTCATGCAGGTGGTGACCCATGCATGACCCCCATGCAGGTGGTGTGTGATGCATGAGCCCCCATTTGCAGGTGGGTTGACCCATGCCTGAGCCCCCATGTATGTAGGGTGGTAACCCATGCCTACGAACCCCCATGTAGTTGTGACCCCATGCATGAGCCCCCATGTAGAATTTACACTGGTGGACCCATGCCTGAGCCCCCATGCAGGTGGTGTCCCGTGCCTTAGCCCCCATGCTGGTGGTGACCCATGCCTGAGCCCCCATGCTGGTGTCGACCCATGCTTGAGCCCCCATGCAGGTGGTGAACCCATGCCTGAGCCCCAATGCAGTGGTGACACCATGCGTGAGCCCCATGCAGGTGGTGACCCATGCCTGAAGCCCCCATGATGGTGGTGACTCATGCCTGAGCCCCCAAGGCCCCAGCATTGCCATTTCCTGAAGGTTACATGGTGACCCATGTCTAAGCCCCCATGCATGTGGCCCCATTCCTCGACCATGATTGTGTGACTGACCCCCATGCACGAGCCCCCATCAGGTCGTGACTCACCTGAGCCCCCATGAGTGGTGACAGTGGTGCTTGACTCATGCAGGTAGATGACTGAGGCAGGTGGTACCGATGTTAGACCCATCCCCCCATGGTGGCATGACCTCCATGGTGGTGATCCCAGAGCCCCCATCAGTTGATTCTTAGCCCCATGCAGGTTGTAGTAATGCTTCATGCAGGGGACACATCCCCCATGATTGAGCATAGCAGCTCAATACCCCCTATGCAGGGGACCAATTGTGATCCCCCATGCATAGGTGACTGCTGCACGGTGAGAGACCCCGGAGCTATGCAGACTGTGGTGCGTACACTCATGCCTGAGCCCCCTCATGCACGGTGGTGACCATGCTTGAGCCACCCATGCCATGTGGACTGTATCCCATGCTTGAGCCTTCATGCAGTGGTGACCCATGCATGAGCCCCCATGCAGGTGGCGCGTGACCCATGTTAGAGCCTCCCATGTACCATGATTGCGTGACCCATCATGCACTGCACCCCCATGCACCGTGGTCACCCATGCCTCTGAGGCCCCCCTATACAGGTGGTGACCCCATGCATGAGCCCCCATGCAGTGATGCCATTGTGGACCCATGGCAAAGACCCCATTGCAGTGTGTGTGTACGATGCTTCATCCCCCATGCAGGTGGTGACCCATGCATGAAGCCCCATGGGTGTAACCGCCTGAACCCCCATGTAGGTTGTCACACCATGGCCTGAGCCCCCATTGCAGGTGGACCCATGCCTGAAGATGCCTAATCCCCCATGCAGGTGGTGACAATGTTGGAGCCCCCATGCAGTGGTGGACCCATTGCCTGAGACCCCCCCATCTGCCAGTGCTGACCCATTGCCGCGAGCCCCCCATGCAGTGTGGTCACCATGCATGAGCCCCCCCATGCAAGTGGTGACTCATGCTTGAGCCCCCATCGTGGTGGTGTGGTGACTCATGCTTGAGCCCCCATGCCAGGGGGGATGCGAATTCATGCATGATGCCGCCCATGCAGTCGTGGTGACCCATGTTAAAGCCACCATGCAATTTGCGTGACCTGCCTTGAGCCACCATGCAGGTGGTGACCCATGTATTGAGCCCCCATGCAGGTGCGTTTTGAGGAGGACCCCCTATGCCATGATTGCAGGCCCCCATGCAGTGGTGACCAATGCCTGGCCCCACGCATACAGGTGGTGACCCATGCATGGCCCCAGCATGCAGGTGGTGTGTGATGCATGAGCCCCCATTGCAGGTGGTGACCCATGCCTGAGCCCCCATGTATGTAGGTGGTACACCCATGCCTCGAAACCCCCCATGTAGGTTGTGACCATGCATGAGCCCCCATGCATGGTGACCCATGCCTGAGCCCCCATGCAGTGGTGTGTCCCTCATGCCTATAGCCCCCCATGCTGGTGTGACCCATGCCTGAGCCCCCATGCTGGTGTGACTCATGCTTGAGCCCCCATGCAGGTGTGGTGGACCCTCATGCCTGCCCCCATGCACGTGGTGACCCATGCCGTGAGCCCCCATGCAGTGCTGACCCATGCCTGAAGCCCCATGCTGGTGTGTGACTCATGCCTCGAGCCCCCATGCAAGTGTTTGACCATGTCTAAGCCCCATGCATGTCGTGCCCCTTCCGAGGTTACCATGCAAGTGGACTGATGCACTGACCCCATATGTAGTTGTAACCCATCGCAGGGGTGACCTCATAGCCCGCCGTGCCCCCATGCAGGTGGTGACCCATGTTATGCATGCCCCCACCGCAGTGTGCCCAAATACGCCATAGAGCCTCCATGCAGGTTTATCTCCGTGACTTAATCTGAGCCCGCCCATGCAGGTGTAACTCATGCCTAGCCCATGCAGGTCGTGACTCCATGCTGAACGACCCCATGCAGTGGACCCATCCTGAAGCCCCCATGATATGTCGGTGACTCAGACTCGAAGCCCTGCAGTGGTGACTCCATAAGTCTCACAGCCCCATGCATCATCTGACCCAATTACTGAGATTACCATACGCAGCCTG